>CAUYRH010065371.1:0-92636 GCA_963574655.1 Perodicticus potto | reverse complement strand
ACCAAAAAATGGCCGGGCGTTGTGGCGGGCGCCTCTAGTCCCAGCTACTTGGGAGGCAGAGGCAAGAGACTCGCTTGAGCCCAGGAATTGGAGGTTGCTGTGAGCTGTGATGCCACGGCACTCTACCCAGGGCGACTGCTTTTGGCTCTGTATAAAAAAAAAAAAAAAAAAAAAAAAATAATAATAAATTGCTTGATCTCAGGGTTTAGTGGATAGATTCTTAACATGACTGGAATTAGTAGGGAGCTGAGTTTCCCTTTTGTATCTGGGTTATTCGAAAAGGCATAAATGATGTCAGGGAGAATACTGAGCATAAAAATAAAAAGTAAAAACTTTAAAAACTAAAAAAAAGAAGCATAAATGATATGCTTGGGGTAACAACTTACTGCATTTTAATATCTTTTTCCTATTTTGACAAATATTTTATCTAGTCAACAACTTTTAATTGCTTCTGAATAAATATTGATGAACCTGTTAATTTTTGTAATTAAAGATTGATGATACCATCTATGGTGATATGTAATTATTTACTGTGTGCTTTTTCAGTGAAGGAATAGAGTAGTATTAGCAGTTCCCCTGTACACATTGGATCCTGTACAAAAAACAGCTTCAGTATTATAGGACTTGTTATAGGTAACAAGAAATGGAAAAGACAATATACAGGATTGAAATTAGGAAGTGATCTTGAGCAATTTAGCTGAATTTCTAAAGTCAGAACGGATGAAAACTTGATTTTCTTTTAAAAGAAAAGGCTCAACAATAGAGATAGAGCTTCTGGATGTTAAATATTTTGAATTTGGTGATCTCTGTTTTTCCTGAGGTCCTAGATGAACCTTAAATTTCTTACTTCATAAAACAGACCCAGCCCCAGCAAAAAGTCAAATAAACTTTGACTTCTTGCGTTCTTCCAGGACCTTTTCCTCAGTTGCCTACTGGTCAGGGTGTGGGTCTTTACTGTTCTTGCACAATGGAAGATGACTGCTCTGGGTTTTTTGTTTTGTGAATAAGGTGGCGTCTAAGGGACTAGGACTCTTATTGTGCAATGGCTGTCAGATTTTCTCTTTGAATATTTCACAATCATTAACTGGTGTTAGTAGTGTTGGTTGAACAATCCCTTATCCTGCTGGAGGAAGAGAATGTCATCTGTTAAAATCTGTGTGGATTTTGGCTTTTAAATGTTAACTTTATAACTACTTATTTTCTACTTGATAGTGGAGAATCAAAGGTAAGACTTTTTGCTTGCAAGATGTGTTAAGTATGTAGTGTTAAGCATGTATCTATTGTGTTGTTGGAAGTTCTGATTGTCCCCCATACATGTACCTGTGAACCCAAGTTCTTGTTCATTTGGAAATTTTCAAGAGAAGAATGGTCATTATTTTGGTAAATAGAAGTATTTAAGAACTTGTAAATTGAGTTTTGTCCTTTTTTTATTGGAAGAACAAGTTAATGTCTTTGACAGGTGGACTTTACACAGGTATCTCTGCTTTGGACTGTTTAGTGATTGATGATGAAGAAGGCTGGATAAATACTGTTGAGGGATAAAAGGTAGTGTTTAGTTATCATTTTCTCCAGTTGGTTTTCTTTGAGAATAGTTTTATTATCATGGAAAAGAGCTATAGTTTTATATAAATTGTTTTTTTAGCACCCACGTGCAGTCCAAGAACTAGAAACTGTGTGTTCTCTGTATTTTCTAACTATATGGAGGACTAAAGTAGAAATGTTACAGTGTCATAGAGTACAACCTTAAGAATTAAAGAAAAAACAGACATAAGCCTGGACCCTCCATATAAAAACAAATTTATCAGGGCCTAAGTTTCCAGTGAGTTTCTAAGTGAGCAGGTGTCAGCTTGCCTCCCCTATAGGTCCATTTTCTATTGCTTATAATAGAATACTTGAAACTGGATAATTTATAAAGAAAAGGAATTTCTTTCTTACAGTTCTGTAGGCTGGAAGTCCATTCTTGCTAGTGGGGTCTTCACAGAGTCCTGGGGTGGTTCAGGGCGTCATGGGGTGAGGGGGGCTGAGCATGCCAAGGTGCTGGGCTCAGGTCTCTCTTCCTCTTTTCATAAAATCTCTCCCAGGATAACTCATTAGTCCCTGAATGAAGTAATCCATTCTTGAGGACGGAGCCTTCATGATCCAGTCACTTTGTAAAGGCCGTACTCTCAATATAGGCAGATTGAGGTTGAAGTTTGAATGAGAGTTTCAGAGGGGACGTTCAGACCATAGTGCTTAACCTCACAGTATTTTGTGAAGATCAAATCAGATAGCTTTGTAAAAATATGAACCACTCTTCAAATACACAGTTTGGTAGTGTTTTTGTTTAGTTTGTGTTATAACATTTATTAGGTTAGCTTTTATATTTCAGTTGAATTTAAACTGATCATATATAACCTCTGATTTGTATCAGAAGTGGTCTCAGTCTCCTCATGTTTTCCGTGGTTTTCAGTGCTAGAAAACTGATGAAGTCTCTTTGTCAGATCCTCCGTTCTCTGCCTAGACTCTTCAGTCACTGAAGAAAGATTGTTTTCCAGTACACAAGGGAATATTGCCTAGTGCATTACATAGTAAAAAACTTATTTTTCATAGCTCTAGATTTGTGCAGTTATTTTAGGTAATGTCACTTCATAATTTCTGTAAGTACGAGAGTACCATACCACCAAAAAAAAAAAAAAAAAAAAAGAAAAAAGACTAGTTTGGTTTAAGAATTTGAGCTGCAACAAAATTAAAGAATAAGTGACTCTGGAGCCAGATCCCATAGGTTCAAGTCCTTGGGCATATTGCTTAATTTCCCTATTCTATTTTATTCTATTAAAACTTGGAATAATAATAGGTCCAAAGGTCAAGCGTGGAGGCTTATGCCTGTAATCCTAGCACTCCTGGAGGCCAAAGTGAGTGGATTGCCCGAGCTCATAGGTTAGAGACCATCCTGAGCCAGAGTTCTAGACCTCATCTCTAAAAATAGCCAGGCCTTGTGGCGCCTGTAGTCCCAGCTACTTGGGAGGCTGAGGCAAGAGAATCGCTTAAGCCCAAGAGTTTGAGGTTGCTGTGAGCTGTAACGCCACAGCACTCTACCCAGAGTGACAGCTGGAGACTCTGTCTCAAAAATAATAATAATAATAGTAATAATAATAGGTCCAGAGATTAAATGAGAACTCATGACCAGTATTAAATGTGTGTTGGTGTTAGCTTGCAGGGTTCCTTACTGGATTTTTTTTTCCAAGGCTATATACATTGTTGCAAATGTAGAGATTCTTGGTGAAGTAGAATCTTTCTTCTCCTCTGTGGTGGAAGTCAGCTGGATTCACTGTTTCCAGGAAAAGCTGTGACTTCTTTTTCTTGGTCATGCTTTTGCTCGTGACTGGTAAAATTTAGTAGTTCAGAATAAGCTTGAAATTTAAACATGAGATTCTGAAGCATTGTTGTGGAGATTAGAAATTCAAAGGAGATGCAGTCTTGTTGAAAAAGTAAAGAAAATTTTAAGAACCTGAAAGATTTTATTGATGTTGCATTTCATTCAAAACAAAGCTTCTTATAAATCTGAAAACTAGATCTCCAACCCCACCCATTAGATAAGAGATTTGAAATGAAACGATATGTGTTTTTACATTTTTGCAAAGTGGATTTTGAGAAAATGTTTCTAGTATTGTGCTCACTGTACAGTTTTCCATTTAGCATTTTTAGAAAGTCATTGAAAAATAGAATGTTGGGAGCCCTTTAAAATGAGAACAATGAAGTAATATTTGTAAGGATTAGAAGTGTTTTTAAGAGTATTAGATTATTTTAAAACAATGGGGAGGGTTTTCATAAAAGTAGCAGGAAATGTGGCAAATGGAGTGTTAAGAGAAGATTAATCCTTTTATATTACCCTTCACTCAAGTAGCTTAATTTTTAAACGCGTGACTTGCCTTTTATTTAAGATTAAAAAAAATCCTGTGGATAATTACAGTACAATTACTGATTTATTCAAGTAATTGATGTCTGGATAAAATACTTGATACCTATATGAAAATGTCCTGTAAGTATGAAAGATGGAAGCCCTGATTGTACTTGCCTGCTCTCTCCCAACATTTGTCCCAGGGCACTTGCTTCTTGGCCTTAGGCTGAAGGAATCATGGCTTTAGATTCCATAGTTCCTTCAGTGGACAGACTGGTTATTAAATGGTTTCCTCATTCTTGGGAGTCCAAGTCTGTGCTGGGAAGCTCTGGCCAAGCTCATTATAAGACCTCAAAAGAAATCTAGGAAGTGAAAAATTCCTAGTGAGTTGAAAGCTTCATGGTAAGTTTTCGTCAGAAATTTATTTCATTTTTTTTTCAGCTGTTTTGATTATGAAATTTAGTGAATTCTGAAATTATCTGTTGGAATAACTTTCCCCTGAGCATTCTGTTTATGTGTAATTACCATTACTCTTGCCACACAATGTGGGATTTGGGTAGTGCCTTCTAGAGAAGACTATTATACTAGTAGTTTATTCCTAGAGCATAATTAGAGCAGCAGAAAATATCAGCCTCTAACCTGGCAATGACATTTGACTTACAACCCTGGCTTTGCTTTCCATTGCCCACTCCTTCTTTCACAAAGTTTTTCCCCCCTCGTTTTTTAACTGATTAACCATGGCTTTGTACTTTCCTGGCTACATTTTCTCAGTTTCTGTTGCCCCCCAGCTAGAGTGCAGTGGCATAATCTAGAGTGCCATGGCATCATCGCAGCTCACAGCAATCTCAAACTCCTGAGCTCAACCAATCTTCCTGCCCCAGCCTCCCAAGTAGCTGGGACTATAGGCAGGCGTCGCTGTGCCTGTTTAGGGAGATGGGATCTTGTTCTTGCTCAGGCTGGTCATGAACTCCTGAGCTCAAGGGATCCTCTGACTCAGCCTTCTAGGGTGCTAGGATTAAGGGTGTGAGCCATTATGCCTGACCTTCCCTTGTGAGTTTTGTCACTTGTACTTAACGTAAGAATTCGCTTTCTCTTCTAATCAACTTAGCTAATATATCCATGTCCTCCATAAAGTTTTTCCTTTTCTCTCTGTGGTGGGAACTGTTACTGTTTTTGCTGTGCTCCCTCAAACCCTTCCTGTTTCTCCAGCGAAAGCTCTTATCACGTTTTCTCCACGTGAGACTGTGAACTTTTGAGGGCGTGCAGAATCTTGTCCCTCTGTGCCTTGTCTTTGTAACTTGGGTGCTTAGAACAATGACTTACTCATAGTAAGGATTGAAAATGATTTTGGTTGGATGAGGGTGCGTTATGAAAAATTGTGTAGGGCACAGGCATATTTTATAAGTTCATTGAAAAACGTATCTGTTTGAGTTTTATATTATAATAGGTGTGATGAAGTAGAGATAATTTGGATCTTTGTGCTATTTGACTAAAACTGACTCTTCTCTTCCTTTCCAGCATACAAGACGGTATCAGGAGTCAATGGTCCACTAGTGATCTTAGATCATGTTAAGGTAATATCACCATCTGTTATAGTCTATTTATGTAGTTAAAACGTAGTATTAAGTCTTGTTTAATACACTTTAGATTTTTGTTAAGATTTTTAAGTCATTCTTGGGACTGTCAGTGTTGTTTGGAGACAAGAGTTTTAGACCAAAAGTTGTTAAGACCAGATTCCAGCACTAGATCTGCTGTGGGATTGTTTGTGGCGCTGCAGCCCTCATACAAAATCTATAAAGGAAAAAAAAAAAGTCAATACTACCTAACAGATCTACTAGAAAATCAGCAATAGTATTTAAAGTGTATGAGTATTTATGATATATGGTATCTTATGGCCCTTATCATAGACTGCCATGTGTTCTAGTTATTTTTTATAGTATTTATCTTTTCTGCTAAATTTTAGGCTCTTGAGTGAAGGAACAGTGTAACTTTTATATTTGAGGGCTTGACATTGCTGTTCAAATAATGAATGTACAAGAACAGGTTATCTCAACAGCGACTAAAACCCTAAAGCAAAGAGAAGTTTTTACTTATTCTGTTTGTTGTAAAGATCTTTAGTTACATGTTTTTTTTTTTGTTTGCTTTGTTTTTTTTTAAGCCAGACTTACATAGGTACAGGAGAATTATAAACACTTATTATCTTAGAAAGAAAGGCGTAAGATATAATTTATAATTGGATACTCTGGGTGCTAAACTTTTTGCCTGAACTGTATGATCAAAATGCCTTCCAAGAAAGTAATTTATATAATATGCTTTCTAAAACAATAATTGTACATTGACTGTTGGGGTAGGTTGGGGGAGAGGCACACTAAATTACTAGTTTGTTGAGAGAGGTTAATGATAGGTGTGTGTGGCATGTGACTTCTCTGGAAATAGAAAATACATGGACAAGCATTTCTTAAAAGAAAGAGCAAAGTGCATTGTCTTTATGTTTAGCACTAAGAAAAACTTTATATGTGACAAGGTACCCAAACAAATTAATGGCAGAATTAACCCGGCAAGTTTACTTCTTGGCCAGTTTCATACTAGTCTGATTGATTCGAAGCCTCAATATAGTGAACTTAAACTGTACAAGATTTACATAGGTACCTATTAACATTTTATGAAAGAACATGGCCTGCACTTTGATTAGGAAAATATTAAGAATCTTTATTTCTCCCTTTTTTCTACATTGTTTATTAAATAAAATTTTTGGCTCATTTTTAAAATAAGAAATTTTATATTAGTAAATGTATTATTGAAAAACAACTCAAAAACTATTGGAGTTTCAGTGGTATTAAGTGCTGAACTTCTCACAGAAAATGTCATGGTGAACAATGAGAATGAGCCATCATCCCAGGGAGCAAAGGGCAGTGGAGAAGCAGATAGACTACAGACACCTAAATGTGTAATTAGGAAGTTCTGTGAAGGGTATAGAGGATAGGGTGCCATAGGAGACAGTAGTAGGGCAGATCTATCTCTGAAGAAGTAATTTTAACAGAGCTAAAAAAGCTTCATTACATATTACTTTGGGGGTGAGGTAAATAAATTTTATGTAAAATGACTTTAGACTATGAGATTTACAGTGATTTTTTTTTCTTTCTGTTTTTAGCTTTTGGTTTTAACTTAAAATATACACAGTTAATCAGGATTTATGCTAATTATATCAGAATAGAAGATGAAGCCCTGATACCAACGCATTTTATGAAGTTAGTTTATCTTGGATTCCAAAACAAGACAAAGAATAATACTAGAAAAGAAAAATATAGCTATTCTCGCTTAGAAACACAGATCTAAAACTCTTAAATATAGTAAATGTTAGATGTTAGCAAAAATATCTGTATAGAAAAATCAACAAAAGTATAACAAAAGTAGAATTGATCCCAGTAATACAAATATAATTTGTTACTAGAAAACATACCAGTATACTTTTGCTCATTATGCATTAAACTAGAAAAAGTTTATGCTTTTTTTAATAAACACAGAACAAGTATCTGATGTGATCAGTTATTTCATTTTAAAAACGTTTAGAAGATAAGGAATAAAACAAACTTTTAACCTCTTAATGAGTATCCACCACAGTCTGCAGCAAACAGCATACTCACGAGACCCTGGGAATAGTCCTATTTAAATCGGTGAAAGGAAAACTCCTGTTTCCTCTCTGCTACTATTCTTAGTAGCTATTTCATTTCTGACATTAGGTGTATGAGTTTTTTCCTACAATTCAGTTCTTCAGTGAACATCTATTTTCTGGTTTCCTACAATTTAAATTAGTTCTGACATTAACTGCCTTGAGTTGATGTGGACCCCAAGGGTTAAGGGATTAGTTGTACTAGACTGTCCCCTACCTCACTTACCAGTTGAAGATGGTGGGTCCTCAGATTACCCACTGCTGCTGTCCACTTTGGCTACAAATCCAAGATTCCTTTCTCAAGTTTGATAATTTGCTAAAATATCTCACATAACTCAGGAAAACAGTTTATTTACTATTACAGATTTTTAAAATAAGGATATTTTAAAGGCAACAAATGAGTAGCCAGATGATGAGATCACATATGGTGATGTCCTGAAGGATTCTGAGCTGAGGCATTTCTTTTCCTGTGGATCTGGGGTGACCACCCTGTTAGCATATTGATGCCACCTTGTTCTCCAACCCAGAAACTCTCCAAACCCCTTCAGTTAGAATTTTTATAGAGACTTCATTATTTAAGCATAATTGATCAAATAATTAGCTTGTGGTGGTCAAGTCAATTTCCAGTCCTTATAATTCTCCCAGAGGTCAGGAGATGGGACTGAACATTCCGATTCTCTAAGCAAGTGGTTGGTTCCCTTAGCAACCGCCCCCACCACCCCAGGACTTTCCAAAAGTCATTGTATTAACATATACCCTGGTGTGTTTGAAAGGGGCTTGTTATAAATAATAAACTATGTTCTTTTCACCTTTATTGCTATTACTTGTATTTTAGGGGCTCTGGACAGGAGCTAGGGATAAAGACCAAATTATATTTCTTACTGTATCATAATATCACAGGAATAAGATAACAATGCTAGTCACCATCATTATCCATCTTTTTGCTTAAAATGTAGCTAGTGCTGTGGGAAAAAGGAATTAAAGTATAAAGGGTTTGAAAAGGAAAATGAACATTTATAGTCATTTTTCTTTTTCCTTCTCTCCCTGCTCTTCTCTTCTCTCCTCACCCTCCCTCTGTTTCTTCCTTCCCTTCCCTTCCTTCCCTTTTTTTCTTTCTTTCTTTCTTTTTTTTTTTGAGATACAGTCTGGCTCTGTTGCCCAGGCTGGAGTGCAGGGGTAAAAATTAAATTTAAATTTAAAAATAGAAGACTGACATATGACATAAATGGAGAAAAAAGGTATGTTTTTATTAGGAAGATCGTAACTTAACACAGTTCCTTTGCAGAGTTAATTTGGCAGAAAATGGATGTGGCCTGTATGTAGCCCACCAAATCCCTTTGGGAAACTTTGGCACACTAATGCAAGAAGCTTCCTGCAAAAATGTTGATAGTAGCATTTTCTTGTTAGTGTAAATTTGAAACAACCTTGAACTCCATTTGTAGAAGAACAGCTGAATAAAATGTAGTATTATTTTATTTTTAACTACATCTTTTTTAATAGTGTCAGGTGTCTTTGTATTCACATTTGAACATCCCCCAGATCCAAGGGTCTTATATTCAATGATGTATCATAGTTTAATTGGCAGAGTTATTTTTTTTCTCACGTCACATAAAATAGTGATACAATTTTAGTAAATTGTGTGGATAAGATGGTTAACGTGAGAGTATGGCATGCTAAGCATAAAGTCAAAACAAGTTGCAGAGTGATATGTTTTATACTTTGTCATTTATGTAAAGAAAGCACTAACCTATGTCTTTTGGAGACATGTATTTTAAAATAGTAAAAATTAATTGGAAGAATATATTATCTTACTAAGGAAGTTAGTTTAAGGGTGAGACTTAAGTGTTATTTTTTATCATAATAGTAATTATTCTTCCCCTGTCCTTCATACCCCAGCTCCCAGGTGATGCCACACTCAGCCCAGAAAGCAAGCATTAGTTCCAAGTGGTGGGAGCACAGCTACAGATATTTGTAAATTTTATACCTTTTTATAACTTTATAACTTTAAAACATGTGCAGAAGAAAAGCAATAAAGAATTGCTCTGTTTTCATGAATTTGAGATCCTTCTCTCTATACTTTTTTCTGCGTTTGCCAGTATGTATGTCAGTGACATGTGTTCCAAGGACTTAAACTGCCTGGGGATATTGTAAACTCAGCATAAACTGTGTGTTGGGATGGTTAAAGACAGAGCATATAGAGTAATTTGGGGAGCTTGTAAAATATTGGTTATTGATTCTTTGTTTTTTCCTGTTTAGTTTCCCAGATATGCTGAGATTGTCCACTTGACATTACCAGATGGCACGAAGAGAAGTGGGCAAGTTCTAGAAGTTAGTGGTTCCAAAGCAGTGGTTCAGGTAAGTACCACTTTAATAACTTTGCCAATTGAATTGTTTCTTAATAAAAACGCATAAAGAAGTACTACTTGGTTTTTTTCTAATGATCATTTTATAAGAGTATTTGGAGACTGATTACTGGTTGCAGGGAAAAAAGAGGTATTATTATGAGTTGTCTTGTTCAGAATCTGCCACCTACATCCACTCTATAATAATGCCTCTGGTAAAATAGGTTTTTTTTTTTGTTTGTTTAAATGAGTAAAATGAAATAGTGACATAGAAGGAGAGAGATGAAAAGCAGAATTCATTGATTATGGGATGAAAATGAAACTGTATCTGAGTCTGTTCCTTTACATTGTCTCTTACAGTTCCTGGTTTTCAATGTTGCTCATTATAGGAAATGATAGTTTTTTCAACTAACATCTTCCTCTAAAAAAATAGTCTAGTGCTGGTGTTGGCCAAATTCCTATAAAGGGTCACCTAACTTCTTTTGCATATTTCTTTTCTTTATTTTTATTTTTTTAAATAATTCTTTGAAAATGTAGAAAACATTTTTAGCTTGCTTATGGAATTTGGCCTGCAGGTGGGACCCTTGGTCCAAGATTGACAATTTGGTTCATCACCATGAAAGTTTCTTTGTTCATTTTATTAAAAATGGTATACATTTATGTATTTTACTTTACAAGGGCTGATTAAGAGCCCACCATCTGAGTTTCTTTTACCCTTCTGATATATTCTTTTTATTCATAGGTATTCGAAGGTACATCAGGTATAGATGCCAAGAAAACATCCTGTGAGTTTACTGGGGATATTCTCCGAACACCAGTTTCTGAGGATATGCTTGGTAATATTGTTCATTCTGAGCAGAGATCTGTTGCCTTGTAAACATATTTCATGAAAAAAATTACGAGTATTTGAAGGTCTATTCTGTACTGTTTTGTTACTGTTTTACAGGTCGGGTATTCAATGGATCAGGAAAACCCATTGACAGAGGTCCTACTGTACTGGCTGAAGACTTTCTTGATATTATGGGTAGGGGCAGTAGTTGAATTTTTGTGTTTTAGAGAAAACAGCCTCTATCTATCTTACACCTTTGCCAGATAGTGATTTTTATGATACAATTTTTAAGTAGATAACGAATGTTCTCCATGTATTATAAATTATTTTATAAACTAATTTTTCCTAGAAATTATCTTAAAATTTTATGTAATATTTTAAGATGTTACAGAGTATCTAGGATATATTTTAAGTGAATATGGTTATTATGATTTTGAAAGTAGGATTTCTGTCTTCTGTGCTATACTTTTACTTCACTTAAGGAACTTGATTCTGTTGCCATATGTTTTATGAGTCTACAAAAGACTAAAGGAGGGCCACGCCTATGGCTCAAAGGAGTAGGGCGCTGGCCCCATATGCTGGAGGTGTTGGGTTCAAACCCAGCCCCGGCCAAAAACTGGGGAAAAATAAAAAAAAAGACTAAAGGAAAAAATTATTTCACCTTTCATATTTCAAAAGTAAACCGATTTTTTTTTTAAGAGTGGAGAGAAATGGTTTATGCAGTTCTGGTCTTTTGGTGCTTTCTCTTTTAAATTAATTGGATTTCTACTTCCATTCAAGAATACTTTGCAAACATATTAAAATTTTCCCTTTTGGAAATGCATTAGGTCAACCAATTAATCCTCAATGTCGAATCTACCCAGAGGAGATGATTCAAACTGGCATTTCAGCCATAGATGGCATGAACAGTATTGCTAGAGGGCAGAAGATTCCTATCTTCTCTGCTGCTGGGTTACCACACAATGAGGTGAGAACTAGGATCTGAAATTTAGCAGGGAAGAATTTCTCAACGCATCACTGTTACTAAGAAATAAAGGGTTTTTAGAATAAATACTTAGTGTTCTTGTTTGTATAATCCAGTTACTGTGAATTTTTATCCACACATATGAATGTCTTACACATATGCTTATCTTCACAAAAAGTACAAAATAGTTTTTGTTAAGTCTCCTCAATTCTCCCAATTTCATTTATGATTATAATTTCAGAAAGTTTAGGATAAAAGTTATTTAAGTCATAGCAATGTTGTTTTAGATTTCAACTTAGTTCTTTTACAATTTTCTTCAGATTGCAGCTCAGATCTGTCGCCAGGCTGGTTTGGTAAAAAAATCCAAAGATGTAGTGGACTACAGTGAGGAAAATTTTGCAATTGTATTTGCTGCTATGGGTGTAAGTACAGGTTGTTTTGTTTTGTTTTAGTATGGCATATAAAATTCATTGCTTGTATTACTAGAACAGTGAAGTAAACTGCACATATATAATTGAATTTATCTCTAGGAAGAGAAGTTGCAGCTTGGCATTTTTACCAAACTAAGGCTTAAAATTTACCATTTTAGAAATCTAAAATTTAAGAATAAATGTTATTTGTTTGTGCCCCAAACAGGTTCTTTATTCTATTGGCTTTTGTGAATTTTGAGGGGGGTGCTTGAAACTTTAAAAGAAGGAACAATTTAGATCTCGAGCTTGGCCTTCATCAAAGTAAATGTTGAGAATTTTTTTTTTTTCTCCCACCACTGATGAAGTTATTCCTGTTTAGGTAAATATGGAAACTGCTCGTTTCTTTAAATCTGACTTTGAAGAAAATGGCTCAATGGACAATGTCTGCCTCTTTTTGAACTTGGCTAATGACCCAACGTAAGTAGAGCTGTTTCTTTTTGTTCACCCAGATTGAGGGTCAAAACTGTTACTGTACTTAAGATGAGGGAAGAGGTGAAATGTAATGAAAACATGGCCTGGGGATGAGCTGATCCTGTATTTTAATCCCTGCTGCTTGTTCTTGGTAGCTATTGCATTGTGCAAATTGCTTAGGCTCTGAAGCTCGTAAAATGTGACAAATATTTGTCTCATTTGTTTTGTACAATAAATGAGATCATACATGTAAACTACCTAGCGCACAGTTGAACTCAGGAAATAATTTTTTTCCTTTTTCCTGAAAAATGTGGCTGCCATTCCTTCCTTCTCCTCTTCCCTTCCTCAACTCACCCTGCCCTCAATTTTGAGAAGTTTTGTACCTCTGAGAAATTATGGACCATTGTAAAATAACTGCCTTATTTAAGACTTTTTGATGTAAAAATTACGTTAATCTTTCTGATTTGTTTAAAACTTTAAAGGGGGGGGCTGTACTATTATTTCCAGATCATTTTGGTTTTAGCTGGTTTCTGTGACCTAGGACTCAATATGTTTCAGGATTGAGCGAATTATTACCCCTCGCCTGGCTCTAACCACAGCTGAGTTTCTGGCATACCAATGCGAGAAACATGTGCTGGTCATCCTGACAGACATGAGTTCTTACGCTGAAGCGCTTCGAGAGGTAACTTTTTTCTTCTTTTTTTTTTTTCTCAGTTAAACAAAATGGGTTAATTTTCAGAACTGTCTTGTCTCTTTGCAACTTTTCTTTTTTTCTTTAATGTCATTTTTTAAAACTCATTACTCATTTTTTTTTCTCTAATGTCATTTTTTTAAACTCATTACTTAATTAATCAGAAAGGAAAATACAACTTTTCTGTCAACTTGTAGAAGCAATTAGAAAATGAGATTTAAATTATTAGCCTATTTATTATACTGACATTGTCTCTATGGATTAAGGGCTGATTGTCAAAGGGAGTAAATGATACAGGCTATTTATTCAGGGACTCTCCCAGGGAATTCTGTCTTAACTCTTTTTAGAATTCCATTTTTGGTGATTTTAATATTTAACTAAATAAAGACCATACTCTGGCATTTCTCTCTTCAGGACTTTTTTCTTTAGAAAACTCAGTGTTTGTTTAGGAATAATATTAAGATCTAGTAGTTATTATCCAGATAATATAAGTTGCTGAAAGTTTGCTTTTAAGCACGTAAAAAGGGAAAAGAACTTCTGAAGAGACATGCTAAATTTCTAGCTTCTTAAAATTCCCTACGATCTGTCACCGTATCTCACTTTGATAAATTACTGTTGAGACTAACTCTGGTAAAAGACTTTTTTTCCTCCCTTATCCATCAGAGACCAATAGTTTTGTAAAACACAATAAAAATTAGTTATTAGAAAAGTGAAAAATTCTAAAAGATGTACAATTTGCAAACCTAGATTTTAACATTATTATTAATTCTAATAAGACGTAAAATTATTCTGCCACGTTGCCCTTCCCGTTTCTAAGTGCTTACCGTGCCTTGTCTGTCTCTCACTGCCCATTGGTAGCGGCTGGTCTGTAGGCCACGCTTGGCACCACTGCTGTAGTGCACCCTTCCGGGTTGTGTGGAATACACTTCAGCGTTCTCGTTGACTAGGATCGAATGTGTACTCGTTTCCCAGTATGCATGTCTGTCTGTAGAGAAAGACGCTTGTTATTACTGTTACCTTAAGCAGGGTAATGGACTTCTGGCTTTGTGATTTGGGGTAACTATCTGACCCTTAATTCTAACTGTAAATTGGGGATACCAGCCTTCTTCATAGGGTTGTTGTAAGAATTAAATAATGTGTGTAAGGTACAACAAGGGATTCCTGGTATACATTTCCTTCCCTTTTGACCTTTTGGGGATTAGTTTACATAAATATGGCTGGCTTCACAGCATGAAAAAATCTTGAAACTAAGAATCTTATCTCAGTTTTAAAATTAACTACATTTGATTTATAAAATTGCAAGTAGATTTTCTTATAGCAAACTGTTTGAAAATTTATTTTATAGTAGTGTGATTTTAACAAAAAAACTTCTGGTCCCCCACTGTCCACATTTTTTGCAGAGTATTCGAACTTAACATTGCTGGGATATTTTTCTAAATATTTTAAAGACAGTATTTAAAATGAACAGGATGGGATTTTCCACTTAATAATTTGGCAAGTTCAAACAAACATGTTCTCACCGAGCTTTACTTACTATATTCTGGTGTGTGATGTTCTCCTTGACTTGCTGTCAGGTTTCAGCAGCCAGGGAAGAGGTTCCTGGTAGACGAGGCTTCCCAGGTTACATGTACACAGATTTAGCCACAATATATGAACGTGCTGGTCGAGTGGAAGGTAGAAATGGCTCGATTACTCAAATCCCTATTCTCACCATGCCTAACGATGGTAAGTGTGAATCTTTGTGTTGCAGCAGACATAATTATCACAAGGATTTTAATTCTAAGAGAGAAAATCATTGACCTTGTTGAGTTGAAATTCTTTCAAGAGCTTATCCTCTAAGAGTTTAGCTAGTTACATGTGCTTAAATAAAAATTTTTCATGAATAGTAATTATCATTATCTTTTTGTGGAAAAAGAGCAATTTTCTTCTTAATTTAAATTTTTAACTCTCATTTATTAGGTACTATTGAGTGTCTGCTTTTCTAAATATAAGGAATTTTTAAAAAGAATGTATGGTCTCTCCTTAAGGTAGTTTCCTCAGCCTAGTTGGGGACTGAGTATTTAATACACGATACACCAGTAATTTAAGATGGCTTATGTTAAGTGCCACATGGAATGTACGGGTAGTAAATGCCACAAAATTTGAGAGACAGGGTCTTTAACCAAGAGCTGGTTAGAAATGACTTTCTTTGACTATGTCTGTAAAAGCACACGGTGCAGTGCCTGTCTGCGTGGGTGCTCAGGGTGGCCCCTAGGGTGAAACTGTTCAGAATTCCTCATATTATTGCCTTTTCTCCTTATTTCAGTTTTTAAAATGCACTTTTATAAGTTATTTTTTAAAATAGCAGTAATTTACTATAATTGAGCTCTGTTTTAAGTGCTTTATAAATATTCCCTCATTTGATGGTAGCAACTTGGAGGCAGATGCTGTCATCAGGGCACAGAGAGGTGAACTAATTCATTACAGGAAGTGGTAGGCTTAGAACCCAGATGGTCTGAGTTCATAATTTACTCTGTTCTCTGCACTGTCTCTGACATGAAAATGACTCATTCTAAGGGGGTAGCTACAAAATTAGGTAATTTGAAAAATTTCAAGTGTATTGCTTTGTTGTGTGACTCTCTGTCTGGTGTGGCCTGGCAGTGCTGCATTACTTGTCTGGCATCTCTGTCCTTTGCATGGTAGTAAGCGGTATATTCATCTGAGATAGCTTATGAATCAAGAATGTTCTTTCAATATACATCAAGTTGGCAAATTGCTGTAAGGGAATTTTGTGTTTAAAATAGAATTTAACTTGTATTTGGAGGGGAGAGCAGGTGTCCGGGGGGGAGTGTTTTTTGAGTTCAGCCATTTACTTGATAGTGCCTTCACATCTCACTGCTAGACCACACGCACTGGTCAGTACGTTAGCCACTAGCCATGTTTGCTATTTTAAGTACAAATTAATTAAAATTAAATACCATTGCAAATAAGTTTCAGTTTCATTAGCACTATTTCCGGTGTTCATTAGCCACACTTGGCCAGTTAGTCACAGACACAGACGTTTCCATCATTACAGAAAAGTATTCCAGTAACATTCTTCTGAGTAATGCTACATGGTCTAAGTAGTTCAGATCTGCTTCTTAAGAGTTTGTTTCTATGAGCTAGCCACTCTAAAACTCGTAAACTGAGAATGCCGTGCTTAACATCACCTGTCTTGCTCCGGTAGATATTACTCACCCTATCCCTGACTTGACTGGCTACATTACAGAGGGGCAGATCTACGTGGACAGACAGCTGCACAACAGACAGGTACCTGACCCCTGGCACTGTCAGGAATTGCTTTACTCATAGTATCAACTGAATTGTTTTTAATATGGGTACAAAATCGTCATTTCTGTATACTAGTGTTCTGGTGTGGGGAGAGTGCCAGAATTAAAAATGATCACTTTTCTTATTGTGCCTTACAATGGAGTCAGTTACCTCAACATTTTTGGGTATTCCATTCCATAATGGTATATCTGCCAATCTGATTATTAATAGAAAAACAAAGTTTTGGTAGTTCTATAGTAGATGCTTCTTTTAAAATCAGCTTTTATTTATTTTTTCGAGACAGAGTTTTACTTTGTCACTCTTGGTTTAGTGCCATCATGTCATAGCTCACAGTAACCTCAAACTCTTGGGCTCAAGCAATCCTCTTGCCTCAGCCTCCTGGGTAGCTGGGACTACAGGTGCCTGCCACAATGCCTGGCTGTTTTTTAGAGGTGGGGTCTCACTCGTGCTCAGGCTGCTCTCAAACTGGAATTTATGAGCTCAGCCAATCTACCCACCTTCGCCTCCCAGAGTTGTAGGACTACAGGCGTGATCCACCACACTCGGCCCTAAAATCAGCTTTTAGGTGTAATACACGTTAATCTTTTTACTTGGTGTACATTATTTTGAGTCAAGAGTTCAGAAGACTGTTTAGACTTGCTCATGCGATAGTATCTGCCAGTTGAGAAACGTTTTTAAAAATAGTCTTGGACTATTTTGTAAATTACGATTTTTTGGATTTGATCTTCAAAGCAATACCATGCTATAAAGTATTTCTTACTACCTTTTCTCTCCAGGAAAAGATAATTCAAATTCATGTAGAAAACAAATGTAGCAGTTTTATGTGATTAAAGGGGTAATAATGGGTTTCAAATGTTTCTTTACTACTAGTAAAACTCAGATTTTATACTTAAATTATTTTTTTAAATAATTTTTTTTATTCTTTCTAAGATTTACCCTCCTATTAATGTCCTGCCCTCACTGTCGCGGTTAATGAAGTCTGCTATTGGAGAAGGTATGACCAGAAAGGATCACGCCGATGTCTCTAACCAGCTGGTACGTAGGTTCTCCAAGTGGTGTCAGAAAGAACGGAGTATCTTTCTCAGTTCGTTCCTTCTTCTGCCTTAATACCTCGTCTTTCTCCCTTACCATTTTTCTCTCATCCATGTGGAATTCCAGTGTAGGATTTAAGTAGAAAACATCTACTCATTCATAAGAACGAAAACAGTCTTGTTCTCATAAAGATAGATGTTGATAATCAATATTAAAAATAATATGCTTGAAACTTGTGTAATGCTATATAGTTTCTACATAAAAAAATAAGTAATCAGGTGGTTTTAATTTTTATTAGTAATTTGAACAGTAAGTGTAGAGTATTCCTGAAAGTATGCTTGAACATATTTCTGCTTTAACATACTAAGCGATACAGTTTTTACATGAAATCCTTAATTTTTATAGTCATGAGATCATACACCAAACACAAATATTAAACAGATTTGCCATAAAGGAGAAGTGACAAACCTACTGAGAGCACAAATATTTTTCCTGAATGGAACTTCAAGATAGATTTCTCCATGGTTTGACTATGAGTTCTTGATTTCAAATGCTTTGTGAATTGTAAGCTCATTAACATATTGAGGAAGTGTATTTTCTGTAAAACGTCATTAATGTCTGTGTACTGAATGCCTGAAAGGTCCTTTCCAGGGTTCTGACACTTGTGTGACTGTTTGTACATTCTTGTCTCTGTGAAGAAGACTCAGCAGCCTGTGTATATCTCCCGTGTTACTGTCAGTGTGTGTAGAATCTCGCTACTCACGTGAGCCCGTCTTCTCTATAGTACGCTTGCTATGCTATTGGGAAGGACGTACAAGCCATGAAAGCTGTAGTTGGAGAAGAAGCTCTTACCTCAGATGACCTTCTTTACTTGGAATTTCTGCAGAAGTTTGAGAGGAACTTTATTGCTCAGGGTAAGATGACTGTTGTTTTTCTTACAAATATACAAAGCCTCAGGTAGTTTTGAAGACTTCTTTCCCAGTTTGAGAGAATTTACATTGGTCTTTCTCCAGTATCCCTGTGGTTAGGGAAGGGGGTCTTCCCACTGCCTGTCATATCTCTATGCTTGGGAGGATCCTGTCTTTCCAGTTATTTGGCTACCATCTTATTTTTTCTTCCCTCGTGCTTCTGAAACCTGTGTCCAGCTGGCCTTCTGCCACACTGGCCTCACTGCTAGTGTCCTTCCTCGTCAACTTCTCAGCAGCCATCTCTCTTTTGACTTAGGGGTTGGGACTTTTCCAATTCATCTGTTTTCATCTCCCTTTCCCATTTCTTACCTTCCTGCTCCTTATTCAGTTACCTGATCATTCTGTACTTTTTCTCCTGTTGCTGACTTTCCCCCACGCTGGGGGCTGCTATGTTTGATTCTTAGCCTCTTTCTAAAGCTCTGATCCCCCAGCTCCAGCTGCCTTAGGGCATTCATCATTCATCATTCATCATTTCTGCCACCATCCCTTCAGGCTCAGCGTGGCCAGAACCGAAGGCTTTTCTCAACTCACCCGCTTAGCAATGCCATGGTGCCCTTTGCGTTTCTATCTCTGACACGATCATCGTCCTGACTAACTTGAGCTCAATAACTGGGTATTATTCTTAACCTCCTTCACTTATTCTCAACCTCTTTCACTTATTCTCCAGTTGTTTATGAGTTTGCATTGTTTTACTTAAGATATCTTACCCTATTCTGTTTTTATTCCCATTATAATACCTTAGTCCATTATTTTTCAAGCTTTAGTATTTTTTTTTTGAAACAGAACCTCAAGCTGTCACCCTGGGTAGAGTGCTGTGGCATCACAGCTCACAGCAACCTCCAATTCCTGGGCTCAAGCGATTCTCCTGCCTCTGCCTCCCCAGTAGCTGGGACTGCAGGCACCTGCCCCAACGCCCGGCCATTTTTGGTTGCAGCCGTCATTGTTGTTTGGTGGGCCGGGGCTAGATTTGAACCTGCCAGCTCAGGTGTATGTGGCTGGCGCCTTAGCTGCTTGAGCCACAGGCACCGAGCCAGCTTTAGTATATTTTGAATCAACCAGGGATCTTGCTAAAATGCAGACTCTGATTCAGTAAATGGGGGGTGGGGTGCAGAGACTATTTCTGTGAGTTCCTGGGTGATGTTGCAGCTGCTGGTCTCTGACCACTGAGTCATACCATACTCTGCGTCTAGCAGCCTGATCTAGCTGTTGTCCCTTCATGGTTTGGCTGCTGGTGTAGTGTTTTGACCAGTCTCCTGACTCCCAGTACACCGCGGCCTTGCTGACTTTATTACTGACTTCATTGGTTCTCCCTCTGCTAAACGTGACCTGTGATGGTTCCCTTGCATGGCATATGTAGGGTTTCCCAGGTGCTTTCCTTGTCTTTCCCGTCACCCTTGGGGGAGTTACAGCATATGTATTTACTGTGGAATAATGCATCAGCCTGGACACCTAGGATTCATGCACTTCTCTAGTTACGCAGTGCGTTATTAATATTAAAATTTCAAAAGCACACATTTTTGGGATTTTTTTCTAATGCAGAAACTCAATATTTTAAAAATAAAAGTAAAATTTTTCTCCAGAAAAAAGAACCCAATAACTCCACCCACTCTTTCTTGATTCCCTAGTCAAACAATAAAATTTATTTGGGGGGATGAGGGTGGTTTAGCTATTAGAAATAATTACAACAGGCTTGGAAACCAGAGGCCTGAGCACGTGTTCAGGGGCTCCACTGTCACGTAAGGCCTTGTAAGCATCTGTGCTGGTCTCTCCAGGTTCAGCCTGTTCTTCTCTGGGCTCTTCTTTTGTTCTAGAGAGACTGCTTTTCTCACTGATCTCTGGACAAACACAGTCTAGTTTCCATTGTTCAAGGATCCTACTCAACTGTCAAAACCCAGATCAACCCTCCACCCCCCAGATGTGTTTCAATGTGTGCTCGAAAACACATCCCTGGCCCCCAGACCCCTGCTCCACCCCCGGGCCGCTCCTCTCCTCTCATTCCCTGTGGTACTTATTGTTTGCACCCTCGTTACCACATTCAGTCCCATTGAGTCTTGAGAATCCCAACTTTGTCTCTTTTTTATAGTAACTGCTGACACTGCTAGTCATATAACACAGTAAATACTGAGTTAACACTGCTAGGTTGAAAGCCATTTGCTTGTATTAAATCAATCTCAATTTTTTAAGGTCCTTATGAAAATCGCACTGTCTATGAGACTTTGGACATTGGCTGGCAGCTGCTCCGAATCTTCCCCAAAGAAATGCTGAAGAGAATCCCTCAGAGCACCCTGAGCGAATTTTACCCTCGAGACTCTGCCAAGCATTAGCTGCTGCTTCATCGCTGGCTTGGTCATCTTGTGAAATTACTGGTTCTGTTTTCTTTATTCTTTTCACATTCCCCCATTCCCCACCTTTGTGTTGGAGTTTACCGTGTTACCCTGTAATTAAAAACAAAGAATAGGTAACATATTGTGCCCAGTGTTGCAATGTTTTAAACTGCTAACAGACTTTAAAATATCCGCTATTCAGAAAACCTGGGTTTTCAGTGTTTTGTTTAAAAGTAGCTGCAGGGATGGAGTTTTCTTATTCATGTATGTATTTGTACATAGTGGTGTAGTTAGTTACACAATCATGTCCTTATTATTTGGGTTTCTTAGACCTTACTTCTCAACCCCCTCAAGAGTTTTGCTCTGAAGTTGGAAGGCTTTGCTCTCTAAATTAGGGGCAAGATTAGGCCTGAAAGAAATCTCTCTTTGGAAGAACCACTGACAGGCTCTTTCCTGAGTGTCCTTTTGCATCATTGTGTGCCTGTGGGTCTGTGCTGCTGCTCAAAGCAGCTGGTTTTTATTGTCTACTGCTGTTTTCTACATAATGACTAGATTAGCAAAAGGAGTTTCCTTTTCCTCTTCCATAACAGGCAGTGAGACCCTGTGTTTTACATTTCTCCCTCTGAGTGAAAGAATCATGCAACTTTTTCGCAGCTGGTGTTTACCTGATAGCAGCAAGATGCCTTGACTTGGTAACCCTTCCTCGGTTTCCATGCAGAGGAATCACATGATTAAAATAACTAATAGAATTACTTGAGGTGCAAAAAAAGAAGAAAGAAAAACCGTATCTATTTTACATTCTGTTGTGCTAACAGTGGTTTAAGTTTCTGAAGTGTTTACCAGATGCCGAAGGCAAGGTGGGGAACAGAAGCTCTCATGCTGATGGATATTTTAAACTCTGTTAGAGCAACCTTTGGAAAATCCCCGATTTGGTTCTGCTTTCTGACCTGCCTCTTTCTTTTCAGGGTAATCTTGTGGCACAAGTGATTGCATTTAAAAGCTTTAGAGTTTTACTAATTTCTGCTCCTTTCTGAAGTGAGCCCCGAGCTATCTTCTATGCAGTTCTGCCATGTCTGCTGTTTGGTCTTTTGTGTTCTTTGTCAGTTGGCCTTGGGTGCAATAGCAACTTCCCTACTCTGTGCATTCCATCTTTCAAGTTGTGTAAAGTTCTTCACTTTTTTCTCTGAGGGTCTAGGGGGTGTGGGGAGTCAGCATGATTATATTTTAATGTAGAAAATGTGATATCTGGATATAAAATGAAAATAAATGTTAAATTAAATGGAAGTTACCTGGAGCGACTCTGTATCTTCTAATCAGAAAAGCAACAAGAATTCAATATATAATGATGCATCTCTTCACTTCACAGTTGCGAACATCAGAACCAGTGTTGTGAACCACCCCCTGTGTTGTAGGGACGTGGCCCATGTCTTACGCCTTCTGTCCCCAGGCTGCTTTTTCAGGCTCTTCTCAGTAATAGCTCTTACCACATGTCGTGGTTTGATTCTGGGGCAAGAGTTCCTGCGCATGCCCCGTAGCACTGTGTGAAACATTTTTACGATCTCTAGAACCTGTCTGCTATGAATAAAAGATTGTAAATATAAAATGAAATATAACTTGAAGAAAGCCAAAATTTGCTTCACATAAAATCATAAATGCCTATCTGGTATCTTGGTATCACTAGACAAGGCATAGTGGCTCACACCTGTAATACTCTTTGAAGCCAAGAGCTCAAGACCTGCCTGAGCAAGATAACAAGACCCCTGTCTCTACAAAAAATTAAGAAAAACTATCTAGGCATTGTAGTATGCTTGAGCTGTGGTCCCAGCTACTTGGGAAGCTGAGGCTGGAGGATTGCTTAAGCCCGGTAGTTGGAGATGGCAGTGAGCTGTAATGTTGCTGCGTTCCATCGCAAGAAAAAAGGAAAGAAAACCTGGTTAAAGCATGGGGGAGTTGAGGTATTAGAGAAGTCTCATTTCTCTCCCTCCATTAAGTTCAAGGCAGTTTCAGAATGCAGAGGAAAAAAGTTAATCCTAGCAAGAACTAGGTACACCTAAGTTCTCTGATTTGGCCACTAACTGTATGGCCTTGCTTAGTCATGTGACAACTGTAAGTTTGCTTGTATGCCTTTTAGCATCATTATAAGGACTAGAGATTTTGTATATAAAGCACTGGGACAGTGCTTGGTCAATAGAAGGTGACTTTTATTAATAAACCTTTATTAAGACAGATGTGCCTTATTACTCATACATAATACTTAACAGTTAGTTGGTTACATGTAATAGCACTCTTGTTGGTTTGTACCTTACTTTTTAATGAAAACATTTTCTAAGGGAGCCTCTTTATACCAGTTACAAGAGACCAGTTAAAAAGGCAAGTACTTTCAAAGGTCACCCTAACTAAATGACTCATTAAACATTTATTGCTTTCAGTTGACTGTCACTTCAGTGTGTGAGATTTCATGTCAGTGAAAAGGCATTTTCAGACTGATGTAATAAATACCTCACTAAGATGTTTTATTTTCACCAAGTGTAGGGGTGTAAGTTTTCTGAGATGAACAAAGCATCATCTGCTTTTGAGATTTTCTTTTATCCAGTAAGGGAAAGTTAGTTTAATTCAGTATTAGGGGCCAGCAGAAAATAGTTCTCTGTACTAAACTAAAAATACCATTTAGAAGACTTCAAGATAAACTTAGCAAGGCAGCCCTTGAGGGAAAATTATCTTTTGTGGGAAAGCTGAAGTACAAGGAGATGAGGTTTTTTTTCATGAAACAGTCATGCTCCTTACTCAGCTTTCAACTGTACTTTTATACCAAACCATTTTCCACTTTGGGGTTGAACACCTGCCTGGTGGTCAAGCAGGCCGCGTGGTGTCCTTTGCTGCTGGTCCTCCACGTGAAGCTGTGAATGTTGACATGGTGCAGGTGACCGCTGGCTAGAAACAGAAACTGCTTCATCACCCACGGGCCACAGCTCATCGTATCCTCAGCAAGAGTAGCAAAACCTGCCCAGAAAGAAGACCTGTTAAATGTTTTCAGACTTGTGGGCAAGCTAGGAATTGTCGATCCCTCCCTGATCAGTCCGCCGCTGCCATTGCAGGTCCAATTGAGGGGAAGCTGGAGGCTCAGGTGGACCTAAGGGCAGCCAGCCAGTCTCCTTTGCAGGAGCCTGAGGGTCCTAGGATAAAACACATGGTTATTGGCCGTGGTTAGTAGTTGTTAATACTGCACATATTATGATACCACTTTTCTCCAAAGAATTTCGACTCCAAGCTTCTAGCACATTTTATAAATGTAATCGTGTCATTTCAGATGGCAGCCGTCCTGCAGCTCCTTACCCACAGAGTAAGAAATAAAAAAGTAAATGACTTGTCCAGAGTCACATACAGATTGGCAGAGGATTGGCTAGTATCTGAGTCTGTAAGCCTAGTCTCGTGTTCTGTCTAAAGTACTGTGTGAACATCAAGGGCCACTCCATACCCCAGAATGGTGTCCCCAAATTCTGATTACTCTAGAAAGAAGGATTTTGTTTTGTGGCTGGAGTTACAGGCCAGTATCTTAGGGACATAATGTTAGTATGAATGTAAGCCAAAGGCCCTGGCAGGCTGTAGTCAAGATCTTTAGGGTTCACAGGAAAAAGTTAAACTTCTGTGGGGAGGTAAGTAAGTTGGCCAGTGGACAGACAAGAGCCTCAAAATGCATCTAGATTACTTTTTTCAGCGGTTGTTTTCTTCATTTCCACAAGAGGGCAGCAGCTCCTGAGCAGTGGAGCCGGCTGATGAGTCCACAGGTACTAACACCAGCTCAGAGCAGTCAAGGTGTCGCTGAATCAGATGGTGCTTCCCCCGCCCCCCTTTGGAGCTATGGGAGAACATGCTTTTGTAAAAGTAAGTTCAAACAGACTGAAATTAGTGCAAAGAGCTCCAGATGTGGAATTGGAAGGTCTGGGTTAGAGAGAAAGCAGAGGTTCCTCGGTTCAGCTTTCTCCTGGTAGCTGAAGGGCCTTTCAAGCATCTGAAACAGATCCAGCTCCAGGCAGAGGGGTCTCAGAAGGCATTCTGCTTCAGGGATGGACATCTTCAACAGTCAGACTATTCTTCCTAAATCACGGTAAAACTTCACCTCCCTCTAACCTTGCAGGGCGGTGGCCTTGGCCTGTCCCCAGGGCTCTCCCAGGTGATAACTCGCTACTATCATGGTGATAGTTGCCACTTCCAAGTCTTCAGTCTGAATATTTCTAGTTCCCTTAGCATCCCTCACTTTATGGGGCAAGGAAGCTATTCCCCTCTTAAAATCCAGATCTAGCCTTCCGGCATAGGGATCTTTGTAATTCTGTTCATAGGTTCATGCTGTCTGTAAAATTAGGTCTCCAAAATGTAGAGCCTCAGCCCATGAGAATGATGGCCTCTCCCAGTTCCAGCTGAAACTGGAAGCTAACATGGGCTTTGGGACCAACTCTCTGACCCATGCTTAGGTACTGGAGACCCCGGGATGCTCTGAGCTGAGACACTCTGTTCTCTGGTCCTACTATGCATTTCCCTAGGACCTGCTTCTCAGTAGCCTGCAGGTGTAACCCTACCTAGCCCTAAGGAAGTCTCATAAATGGTTTACTTAATTCATTGTACAAATAAAACCTGAAAGGTGCAGGTAAGTACAAAGAAAAGAATATCATAATTCTACTACCCAGAGGAAACCGTTACCATTTTGTCATATGAAACCACTCAACAATCATGACTTGCTAGTTGGCTTTGTCCTCCTGTCTTGTTAAAACCCAGAGCAATTTTCCCTCCTTTGTCCCAAAGACCATTTATGTAAGATTATGAGTCCTGTCAAGAAGAGCTGTGTTTAAGCTATAAACTTTGAATACATGTGGTTCAATCTTAGTATCATTTAAAAAACAACAAAGTTCATGTAACCAAACCAAAAATAATTTCAAAATAATATGTAACTTGTGTTTGAATTTATTTGTCTGTCTGTCTCTGAGGCAGAGTCTCACTCTGTTACCAGGTCTAGAGTGCCATGGTCTTGGTCTAGCTCACAGCAACCTCCCCAACTGGTGGGCTTAAGCCATCACCCCCCTTGGTCTTCCACAGTGCGAGGATTACAGGCTTGAGCCAGCCTGCCCGGCCTTGTTTGAATTTCTTAACTTTTGTCTAGGCTGTGAGGAATTATGGACCCTTAGAAGTACTTGTCAAGAGCACCTTTCTTCTCACGTGTCTGCTGCTCTGTCTCCTCTAGCCGCTTAGATCAAAACCTCAGAGTTGAGGAAGCCAAGGAGCCATCCTCCATGACACCGTTTTCTGAGCTTCCTGCCTCCTTTTCCTCCTGTGAGACCTCAGGAACGAGTGACAAGGCTGAAGCTAGCGGGAGGGTGGGGAAGGAATAAGACTGGGCCTAAGTGTGGACCTAGCTGGAAGCCCCCAGCTCCACCAGCAGGGAGGGCAGGGCAGGGCCGAAGCTTGGTGCGCTCATTTCTGCAGCATCCACAGAGAGAGGGGCCCAGGCACCTTACTCCTAAGAGCCTCAGCAACCTGTGAAAATACCAGGGAGTTGCCCATGCGTTCTGCTGAGGAGTCCGAAAGACAAAAATACCATGAGTGTGAAACAGTTATGTTTTACTCCAGTGAGGGCTGGCATGAAGGAATTTAATAACAGGTTCAGTCTGCATTCTGACTCCCAGGAGAATCTGCTGTACTAGATCATGACTGGAACACTGATCGTGCCCTGGACGGTTGAAGATAGTGCAGGAGAAGGGCTGTGCTGTTTGGGAGTGTGTGTGTGTTTAAATAACAGCTTTAGTGCAACATAACTCACTTACCATACACTTCATCCACTTGAAGTGCCCTTCAGTGGTTTTTAATAGAGTTGTGCAACCATCACCACAATCAATTTTAAATCATTTTCCTATTCTCTTAAAAAAGTCCTGTACCCATTAGAAGCCTCCATTTCTCCCGAAGACTACCAACCCCAGGCACCCTAATCATCTCTGTCTGTGGATTTGCCTATTCTGGACATTTCACTTAAATGGAATCATGTAGTACCTGACTCTCTGTGCCTGGCTTCTTGGCATAATGTTTTCAAGGTTCGTCCACATGGGAGCATGTATCATGCTTTTTGATACTCCATTATATCAATATACTACTTTTTAAAAATGCATTCATTGATTGATGGACATTTGGGCTGCTTTTACCTTGGGACCATTATGAGTAATGATGCTGTGAACATTCACGTTCAAGTGTATGCGTGGACGCGTTTCACTTCTCTTGGGTACATACACAGGAGTGGAATTTCTGGGTCATGTGGTAATTCTGTACTTAACCTTTTCAAAAACTACCAGACTATTTACTAAAGTGGCTGTAGCACTTTATATTCCTGTTGGCAGCATGTGGGTTGAGGGGTGACTTTTTTTTTTAATGCCAAAGATTCTGGTTTGTTTGGGAAGCAAGTAACCTCTAGCTTATTTGCTCAGCTTTTGAGGATGTATTTAATGTTATTTGTTAAAAAACAAACAAACCTTTATATTCAGTGAGACTCCAGGTACTTTAATGTAGTTGAAACTAAAGATGCATAAATTTTGCACTCTCCCTTTTTACTTAATTGCATGGGAGACTGCACTCATTAAGCATTCAGTTTAATGACTACATAATACTTGGTCATAAATATACCATATTCTCTCTATTGTTTATCATTTAGGATATTTTCAGCTTTTTTACTTAATGCTGTAATAAATTTGATGGTACATAAATATTTGTCTATATTCTGGTATAACTACCATATTTTCAAAAGTACAGGGCAAAGAATATGAGCACTACTAAAGCTCTTGACTTAGATTGGTGCCACTGCTGTAAAAATGTTTATGACAACTTTTGATGCCACCATCATTTCGCTGCACCCTCACTGGCACTGGGTGTTCTTTCTTGTTAAAAAAAATACAAACAAAAACACCTCAATGATAAGAAAAGTTTTCTATTAAAGAAATCTACACAAAGTGAACACACCTGTATAACTAAATCCAATTCACTAGGTAGGGCGGTTCCAGCACCTCAGAAGTTCCCATCATAGCCCCTGTCTCTGCCTATTCCCCTGGGAAACTGCTGTCTTGACTTTTAACACCAGAGGGAAAAATCTTTGCTAATTTAATGTGCAAAAGTGTATCTTATTACATTTGTTAAAGTAAACCAAGTTACCGATGAATTCCCATCCATGTTAGCTATTTGAATTTCTTTTGAAAATTCAGGACCCCATCGTGTACTTTGCAGAGTTAGGTTTCTTTATTTCACAATCTCCAAATGGGTGGCAGAAACCCCATGATTGCTAAATCCCAGGATCTCAGATTTGGCCCCTGTGGGAAACCAGTGAGACTTAGTTGTTACGCTCACCTTGCCTGGGGAATGATGAGGTTTCCCCAATCCCTCATACATCATCAAACGTGAAGATACTCTCTAGGACTCTTAAGTCAGCAACAGAGCTTTCACAGGACGAGTGGACACTTTCACCCAAGGCAAGACTAAACTCGTGGCTCTACTTCTGATCAACGTATCTGTACATGGTGAGCGTCTAGAACAGGATAGAATAAACACCTTGGGGAGCCATCCTTGCTTTCCCCCACAGACCCTCACAGAAATCCAGAATGGGAAGCTGTTCCCCAATGCTGAGAAAACAGGATACTTTGCTCAGATCAGACCTGGCAATTTCCCCCAGTTGTCTAATAGTTTTGTTCACTGGTCTTCCCCTTGCATTGGAACCCAAATACCTACACACAGGAAGGAGCATCACTACAAATTCAGGTGACTTGAAGCCCTATCGGGAGCCACTTAGTTCTCTGCTGCTGCCATTAAGAAGAAGGAATAAAGAACAGGGCCTCCTCCAGGTGCCTTACAAGGTTCCAAGTGTCCTGCTGTTCTCAGCTCTATCCCCAGTGTCACCTCTACATTACGTCACTGTCCCTTACAGCAAACACCCTAACAGGACAGGGTGAGCAGTTATGTCCTCTTCCCAAGAATCAGAGAGACCGAGTCACTGACCCAGATTTAATATAGAGCTGGGATTGGAACTTGGGCATCCTGAAACTCTGTCGAGGGTGCTTCTGTCATTCTGTGTCCCTGCTGGGGGAAGAAGTCCTCACATTGTGGACTTCTAGTGTGGGAAATCATGGGCTTTGGAAAACAACATATTGGAGAGGAAATGTATGCTCCACCATGAAACTGAGAAGTTGGGCAAGTTATTTACTGTCTCTGACCCTATTTATCATATAAATTATGAAAATTTGGACAAGTTATTTACTATCTTTGGCCCTGTTTATCTCATAAATGGGGATAAATAAGCGTTAAAGATGAAGGGAAAGCACCACGAAACACCGACCAGGTGGCTTTGCTTCTTTCTTACTGACATCATGACAATATGCATAATTTCTCAGACTCCATTTCTACCTTTATAATAATAGACTTCAAGAAAAGCTTTATTTTTTGGATGGTGAAGTGGATTCAGCTATTGAGAAATTCTGTGCCCACACCTCAGTGACAGAGTCAATGAAGCTCAGTTTCCTCATCTGTACAACAACCTGAGCAGGGATCATCCCTATATTGCCAGGTGGTTATAGAAATCAAAAGCAGACGACCACTATTTGACAGAGTGTGATCTCAACACAAAGTGAAAATAATATGGCTCCACGTCTCCTGGAAGTTGCCTTGAGTGTCCACAGGAAGCTACATCTTCCCGTGTCTCTTACATAGCTGGTGAGATACTTTCTACTTTATCAATGTCGGTACTGGACTGATATCCTTTTCAAAAAAAGCAAAGCAAAATAGCAAACCCTAGTGACCTTGGACTGTCATCTCACCACAGCCTCTCCACCCACCACCACTGTTCCCCGGGGCACTTCCAGGAAGGGGGCAGGGTGGCAGCTGGGAGGTCCAACCCAGCCAACCGACCCAGAGGACCTTCCTTCTCCCCTCCATGACACCCACTGAGGAGGAGGTCTCAGAGGACAGACTTGGTGGTGACCAGAGAGGCCTCATAGCCTCAGTACAAGACCAAATCCTGTGGTTATTGAGGGACCCAGGAAGTGCCAGCTCCAGGAAGCCTTTCCCCTGCAGGCTCCAGAATCTTCGTGGCACCCCCACCCCAGTCTCTTCAAGGAAGGTGTGCCTGGGAGAGGTGCCCACCTTTCCTGCCCTGGCTGGGTCTTCAGACCCTAAGACCCAGGCGCCACACTGCTCAGAGTTTAGTCATTGGAAATCTCTACAGAATGTGTCACCAGGCCATCCAGAGCTTGAAGTACTTGTGCACTCAATGCCCAAAAAGAGGAGGGAGAGGGCTTGAACACCATAGCATCCTGGGGAGTGCTACCTGGTTCATAGAGTTCTAGATATGTCCTTCCTGAGCTGTTCTTTCTTCTCATGCCCTCTCTACCCATCCTCTTTCCTTCCCCCAAATTCACACACTCAGGTTCTCAAACTGACAAGCACACCCAAGCGGTAGTCTGGCCTGATCCATCAGGGCTGCTTTTGACAGTTGGAGACTGCCCTGCCGTGGGGAGAGCTTATTTTAAGCACACAGCTGCAGTGTCCTACTTTAGACATCCTTTAAGGGCCCTAGAGGGCAGACTCTTTCCTGACGCCTGCTCTGGGGTTGGTGTGGCTCTGAATACTGAGACAAGGCCACGGCCATCAGCAGCAACATCATGGACCCCGCTTAAAGCCCTCCTTAGTTTGAGGTCCCATGTCAGCCATCAGGCTGTTTGGGGAAACTTAGGTCAGCCATATGCAAGGGACAGGTTTGAACTCTCCACCTTTGGCATATGGGGCCAGCACCCTACTCGCTGAGCCACAGGCGCTGCCCCATACTGTTAATGAAAGAAAAGTTAAACCTGTCGGTGGGGGGAGGACCCTTGTGACGCTTGCTGCATTTCCATAATTCACCACCAGGCGGCGGTGGACTGCAGGGGAAGACAGGAGAGGGCGCGGGCGGTGCCCATGGCCACCTGCGCTAGTGAGGCGGGAGCGCCTCAGTATCCCGGGCACCTCCTTTCTTCTCCCCGGCCCTCTCTCAGCCCCTGGTCTGGCCTGTTTTTGTATTCTCAACAATCCTAAAGATGCCTTCTGTGGGGCTGCAATTCGTGCATTTACTACAAGCCGGGGAGTGAGTGTTGCAAACGTTTGCAAAAGGTGGGCACAGCTGACCGGCTGATTGACAGATGAGGAGAGGGCGTAAGGAGATGAGCACAGCCTGCAGGGCTCCCTGGCTTTTCCGGGCAGTTCCCCCCACCCCAATTTCTCCCCGCAGTTGGTGTAAAATCATTGAGCTCTCAGTCGGCTCCCAGGAAAACTCTTAGTAGGCTCCCTGTGACCTGGGAGTGAGCTGCCTTCAAACAAAGGCCCCCACCGTCTGTGCCGCCCTCCCCCACGTCTGGGCCCAGGCAGACAAAGACAGTGACCCTCCTGGGAGGGCAGCCTCCTTCCTGGCCCAGGGACCCTGGGTCCCAAGCACACCAGTTTCCTTGTCTTCTCCAAGTAAGTCCTACTGGAAAGCTCTCCAGCCCTGCCTAGGGAGCCACATCAGGACCAAGGCCTCTTCTCTGGCCAGAATCTTGTTTTACCCTTAAGTCTTATAATGAGTTGAATGGGGTCCCCCACTCGCACACAAGAAATTCTTCTGTTGAAGTCCTAATCTGCCAGTATCCACAATATTACTTTATTTGGAAATAGGATCATTTATAGATATGCAATTATTTAATAGTTACGATGGGGTCAGCTGCCAGTCCAGTGGGACCAATGTCCTTAGAAAAGACGGCCGGGCATGAAGACAGAGGCACAGGACAGCAGCGAAGCCGCTATAAGCCCAAGATTGCTGCAAACCGGCATCTGAGAGGGATGTGTGACAGGAGGGGCCAACACTGCCCACGCCTGGATTGTGACCTTGATTTTCAGACCTCCAGAACCATGAGACAATGCATTTCCACCCATTCTGCAAGACAGTGTTACAGCAGCTGGAGCAAACAAATACTGTCCCAATTCCAGCACCTCCTCTTCAGAGCCCCCAGGGGCTTTCTCTGATGTGGGTCAAGACTAAAGTCCCCTGGGGCCCAGGAAGGCACAGGAGCAGGTGTCAGCTCCAGGAAGCCTTTTCACCTGCAGACCCCACGGTCTCCCAAGCGCAGAAAGGATGCAGTCTGGAGGAGGGGCCCTGAGGGGAAGGCTGCCCCGGGCAGGGCCTCCAGGCAGCAGGTGGCCGTGCTGAGGAGAGGCCACCTTCCCCGCTGTGGCCCAGGTGCCACTGCTCGGGGTTTGCTCAGGCTATCTCCCTGAGGCTGGGGGCCGCTCAAGGACGGTGGTGGCCTTGTTCCTCTCAGCCATGGCAGAGCTGCCTCACTGGAGCCCTGGAGGAGGGAAGTGGCCACGAGATGAAGTGCCCTCAGGGGTGGAGGGAGGAAGAAGGAGGGAAGCCGTCCCTTCCTGAGCAAGGTCTCAGCGCTGGGGATGCCGGGAGGACCCTGCCCAATGTTTCCACTCCTCACCTCGCCCCCCCCCCTTCCAAGGGCGAGGGCAGCACTGAAACCTTCCCTGAGGCTCCTGGGGCCCAGGGCGAAAGCATGTGGTGAGTGTTTGTGAAAGATATTTCCTGTAGGCATTGCTCTTCCTATTTCACAGATGGGAAAACTGAGGCTCCAGTTAGACAACTTAACCAAAGCCCTATAGAGTGCTGAGCACCAATGCTGGTCACCATGTATGCTCCGTCTGCTCCCCAAGCCTGGCTTCTGGAGCAGAGCCCTCTTGTCTGGGGTGCTGGCTTTGACCTCTCCTGTGGGGAAGGCATGGGCTTTGAGGTAGGGCCACACAGGGAATCCTAGAGCAGCCAGCTGGGATCCATCTGCCTCAGGGGAGCCTGGTGGAACATATCCTTACCATCAAGGTCACTGGCTGATTGTTATCAAAACCACCAAATGTGCCTTCCTCTTCCTGTGACCTGGGAGTGAGCTGCCTTCAAACAAAGACCCCCACCGTCTGTGCTGCCCCTCCCCCATGCCTGGGCCCAGCAGGGATGGCAGGTATTGGGAGACAGGACCACAGCTGCCACCCAGCACATTAAACACTGTTTTCTTAATTCCCCCTCCTGGCAGAGTGGTGATTACCATGATCTGCCTGAGGCCCGATCTCCAGCCACCTGACTTTAGCCAGTGGGGCACCCAGAGAATGGAGCAGCTGGTAGGTCACACTTCAGGCAGGGGCAGAAACAACAGCAGATGCGAGGCACTGATTATGCTGGTAGGGCTGCACCCGGGGGCCTGCATTTGCACTTCAAAGGGAACAGGCCCCAGTGCAGGGCTCTTGGGACCTGGGTCTATTCTGGCAAAAATCAAGTAGCTTTGAGTGAGTTACCCATCCGGGCTCCACCCTCTTCTTAACAGAGGGCGGTTTAAACAACCCTTGAGAGTTCACAAGCCCTTGCTAGCCACTCCCCAGGACCCTCCTCTGTCTGGCACTCTCTTTGGGGTGGGGTCTGTTCTGATCTTGCTGGGACAGGAGGGACACCAGCTCTCAGCAAGACCCCCTCATCTCAATCCTCCCAGCACTGCCTGTCACGGGTCCAACTGTGGCCTGCAAAAGACATATTGACGGCCTAACCCCCAGAACATTAGAATGTGACCTTATTTGGAAAAGGGACCACCCCAGATGTAGTTAAAATGAAGTTGACCCCAAATCCAATGGGACTGTGTCCTTTTCAGAAGAGCTACAGAGAAGAAAACACCGTGTGAAGACACGGAGAAGACAGAGGCTTGGTGATGTTGCCACAAGCCACAAATCACCCAGGGCCAGCATAAGATGGAAGCCGCAAGGAGGGGGGATCCTCCCCTGGAGCCTTCAGAGATGCACAGCCCGGCCAACACCTTGATCTTGGAGTTTTAGCCTCTAGAACTATGAGAGAATCAATTTTAGTCATTTTGAGCCCCTCCGGTTGAGATCATTGTTATAGCAACTCTAGGAAACAAGTAGCCCCTGAACTTCTTGGCCAAGTGTCCCAAGGACCTTGCTATACTATGATGGCACCCCCAGCAGTCTTTTGTGTTGGGGTGACCAGTGCTCTCTGGTCCTTCCTCTCCCGACCCACTCCCTGTCCTCTTCTTTCAGCCTCCCCCATAGTAAAGCCCCAGAGTAATTAAAGGGCAACCAGGACCCTGAAACCACATCATGAGATGGAAGGAAGATTGGACCATGAGCAAAGGTCACTCTCCCTCCACCCACGTCCTTCCCCCAGCTGTCGGGGTCCCCTCTCTGTGTGTCAGCGCAGCCTGTCTCTGGCTTCCTGTTGTCATTGTGTGTGCTGTGTCATCTCAACCAAAAGGCAAACCCTTCCCGCCACCTCTTCCCACCTGCTCAGAATCCGATTGCATCTGTGCATCTCTCCTGCTGCTTAGTGTTTGGGATTTCAAGAAATGAGCACCTCAAGGAGCTTACAGTCTGGAGGGCACCATGAAGCAAGATGTTTCAGCCCCTTCCACACCTGCAAGTCTGGGGCACGTGCCTGTCCTCCTGGGAGGCCCTGTGGCCAGCTCCGTGTCTCCTGATGAAAGGCCGCCATTCCCGTGGCCCCCTGTGAGCTGAGGTTGTAACCATCTTGACAAACTGGCATGCTGTGTGCGATAAGATGCCCAGGGTGGCCTCAGGGTCACAGGAAGGCTGCTGGGATCCAGGGTGGGTTTATATCCCCACCCCCAATCCAGACCCCTCCTGCCCCACCTGAACAGCCCTAGTCAAACCTTCCAGCATCTTCCCCTTCCCCAGGGAGGGAAGCTGCTTTGAGGAGAATCCAGCTGGTCAACCCTCAGCCAGGCTTGCAGGAGCTGGTGGCATCTTGGTGGGGCTGAGGGGTGTCGGTGGGTCTCCCTTCCTCCCTGCCTGTCCCATCTGCCTCGACAGGTGCAGGATGGAACTCAGGAGGAAAGGGAAGCGCTGTTCTAAGGTCACTAACGCAGTGGGTGGGTGGCCCTCAGCAAGTTGCTCAGGGTGTCTGTGAAATGGGGTGGCCCACATGGCCATGAGCACCTTGGAAGAGAACCAAGTGTCATGCAGAGGGCTGTGGATGTGACTTCCCCACAGGGGCCAGAAATGTGGCCTCCCTTCTTCTCGGTGCTTCTAAGAGAAAGCAGAGGACACTGCAGGGCCTGCCTGAAAGGTCAAAAAACAAAATCAAAAGATTCTTCTGAAATGAATGAAAGGAAACGGAGTCCAGGTTCTGTGTGGGCAACATCGGCCTCTATTTCCACCTGGGTGCTGCTGAGCTGAGTTCGAGAAGGAAGTCAGCACGTGGGTTAAGGTGGATGGAAATGTAAAGGGTCGGAGGGTAGGGATTGGCACAGTCGTTCTTCCCTGGGTGGGACATTCATGCATTCATTTCTTCCTGGGCAGGTTGGTTCTATTGGGGCGGGTTGGTTCTAGTTGATTCCGTCACTGCCCAGCCTCCAGCCCTGGGTGCTGAGGGCCCTGTGTACTGGCTCTGGGGCTGATGGGTGGAGCCGCCACTCCCCACTGACGTCTCATCTCTTTGTGGCAGCCTTTTTTCTCCCTGCTTTGCTAGGGAGCACGATAGCTTGGAGATGGTGACTTGTCTGTCATTTACTGCCTGGACTGGCCTCACCAGGCAGCCGGATCTCTTCAGGATCAACATGGCCCTTTGGGAAGGGGCCAGGATCCCTGGAGGCCTAGCTGTTGGCTCAAGGCCGATTAGGAGAAGTGCCTGGGAGCTCCTGGGATGTCTGGCTTCTGGACAGAGACCTCTGGGCCTGCGGTGCAGCTACACACCACAGTCTGGGCCAGCTTCTGGGGCCGCTGCTCTGGGACGCCCACCCTGCTGCCAGCTGCTCCCGGTGGGCACCCGGCTCTTGGGTAACCCTCAGTACAGCCACAATCAATTCCTCTGTCCTGAGCCCTCTGCCTCTTCCAGTCCAATTCTAGCTGTAGACTGAGGCACAGCGAAGGAATTCAGCTGGTGGCCCTTCTTGTTGGCCTGGTCAGTTCTTGGCAGTGAGTGTCCCTGAGTGTCTTTGCAGCTGGATGTTGGGTGTGAACTTGACCCCTACTACAGCTTGGCCCAGGCTTGTGAGTTGGTCTTGGTGCCATCTTGGAGGGCTTGTGGGGGGAATGGTGAGAAGTCCCGTCCCATTCACGAGGCTCTGGCTTGTGGTACAATGTGTAGAGGTGGGGCAGGCAGTGATGAGGATGCAGAGGAGTGGGGGAGAGAAAGTGCGGAAGGGCAGAGGCCCTGGGGGTGGCCAGGTCCCCGTTTGGGGTGAGGCTCTCACCCCCCCAGCTATTGGCCGTGACTCTTGGAGGAGTCGTTCTTGCACTTGGAGGCTTATGCTCAGCCCAAGGGGGCTTCCTTACCCAGGACCGCAGGGGCACTGCCGGGGGGTAGGGATGGGCTGAGTCCTGTGTCCACCTCATCTCCCCCTTCCCGGCGTGCTGCTTTCCTTCCCCAAGGTGCCCAGGTGAGGCCGAGAGGCCCAACCCAGGAGGCTCTGCTGCCCGCTGTGCCTCACCTGCCCTCCAGGTGCTCTCTGGAGGTCACCTATTTCCTGGGAATGACCAGCATTTGTTACGTGTGTGTGTGTGTGTGTGTGTGTGTGTGTGTGTGTGTGTGTGCAGGAAAAGCAAACTAGCTGAATGGGCTTTTTCCTTTTCTGATAGAGGTGTGCCCTTTGGGGATCTGTATGCAGGGCAATGAGACAGTCAGAGACTCTGTACGTAGTTGCGCTCAGCTGTTTTACTGCCCCTGGACTTGGGAAGCAGGAGGGAGGGATGGCCTGGATTGGGGTGGGAGCAGGCCTCGGGCTGGGGGACTTGACTTTGCTCCTCACATAGCTGGTGTCTATTTGTGATGCCAACTCTTGCTTGGAGCTGGCCAGTTGGCATCGCAGTGGCCCCTCCCACTTTCTAAGAATAGCCTTTGAGGCATGGCCAGATGAAGCCAGAGCCAGGACTTCCCTGGAAAGCACTGGCTTCACAGAAGGGCCAGGAAGCTAGTGAAGGAGGAGGATGGGGCGGGCAGTCAGCAAAGGTGCTTGGACCCTTCCTCTTTTCTCCTCTCTGTGGGGTGGCCTGGCCCCCTGGTGGCCTCTCCTCCCAGCAGCCGCGATCCCAGGCGGGCAGAAGCCAAGCACCCAGCTGCTCGGATGGGTGTTTTTCAGGGATCAGAAAGTCTGGGTCACTCTGATGCACCCATCAGGGTGGGAGGAAAGCAAGGCAACCTTGACCAAAATTGTGACTTTCCACTACTAACGAAGTCAGGGTGGAAGGAAGAGGCAGCCTTACATCAGGCAGCTCAAGCTCAGACTACAGTTGGGCCAGGGCTGCGACCATCCATGGTGCTGAAGCTTCTTCAGGTACAAATGCAAGTGACAGCCTTGGGGAGTCGCCCAGTGCCCATCCCAGTTGATAGCAGTGAACTTGTCTTCTTGTTGGGACAGTGGCACTTTGCACCCCTGCCTGCTCTGCCTCTGCTGAGGCCCCTGAGCCTCCATCTGGAAAAACCAGTCAAGCCAAGGAACCCTGGGTCTTAAAACACTCCAGCAGCGTGCAAGTGGCGGCCTCTGAGTGAAGGGCAAGGGCAGGCCAATCATCCTGTTACTCTTAGTCTGAGGAATTTAATCCGCCTCAGCTGTCACTGACTACAAATGCTGTCGTGAGCTCCTTACCTCTCAGTTAGCAGTAATTGAGGCCGTGAGGGGTTAGGACGAAGGAGAAAGCATGGGAGCCGTGTATGTGTGCATGCATGAATGTGTGTGCATGTGTGTGCATGCGTGTACGTGCAAAGACGTGTGTGCATGGATGTACGCTTGGGTTGGCAGCATGTGGCAGAGCTGGAGAGGGAAGGGAAGGGGGAAGAGGGACTATACTTAGGGAGGTGGTAAAATTGGGCTCTGAGGGACTCCTGTCCCATCCCTGCCCCTCCCCAGAAAATCCCTCTTTGTTCCTTTCTTTCCCCAGCCATGCCCTCTCCCCTGGGAGCTTTTCCCCCACCAGTCAATCTGGAAATGAGAGCTGGAGAGAAAGGTTAGGGGGAATCTGGGGAGACAGCTGATCACAATAAAATCAGCTGTTTCCCCTGGGTGGAACTTTGCCAGGCCCAAAGAGCCTGGGCCACCACTGTAGCTCATCACAGCTTGAAGCAGTGACATTATCTTAACAAATAATAATAATTTATTTTATTTTACTACTAAGTTGTGGTAGTAGCAATAAAAAATAGTAGCAGTACTTTAACCTCTATTGGGTATTATGTCATTGAATTGTCAAAACAACCTTCTGATGCCCAGAGAGGTTAAGGAACTTATCTAATGCCACAGAGCTGAGCATCAGGGGAAGCTGTGGCTGGCTCCTATTCTGCAGATGGAGCAGGTCACTGCCACACATGCTGCCTCCTACCAAGGGTATCAAGGTAGAAAACAGGACGGGGCAGCACAGTGGGGTCTTTTTCATAAAGATTGTGACTGGCAGGAGGACGCTCTCCCTGTTGATGGAACTTATGGTGGTAACACGACGGCCAGGTCCCTCCTCATCCAGCTGTGTGACTTTGAGAAAGCCCTGTCCCCTTTCTGAGTCTCGCTTTTGCCCATCTGTAAATTTGAAGTGGTTGGAATTAGATGTCTAAGGTGTCTTGGACATTCTGTGATTTTTTTGATGACCTCAGCTGGGCCAACAGATGTAGAAAGAAAACAGGGTGATTGGCTGGCTCGGCACCTGTGGCTCAAGCGGCTAAGGCGTCAGCCACATACACCTGAGCTGGCAGGTTCGAATCCAGCCCAGGCCGCCAAACAACAATGACGGCTGCAACCAAAAAATAGCCAGGCCTTGTGGCGGGCGCCTGTAGTCCCAGCTACTTGGGAGGCAGAGGCAGAAGAATCGCTTGAGCCCAGGAGTTGGAGGTTGCTGTGAGCTGTGATGCCACGGCACTCTACCCAGGGTGACAGCTTGAGGCTCTGTCTCAAAAAAAAAAAAAAAGAAAGAAAGAAAACAGGGTGATTGGGAGGGCTTTGGGGAGTGGGTAGAACCTATAGCAGCATTATTCAACCTTTTTTTTTTTTTGCAGTTTTTGGCCAGGGCTGGGGTTGAACCCGCCACCTCTGGCATATGGGGCCAGCACCCTACTCCTTTGAGCACAGGCGCCCCCTTTTCAACCTTTTTTATCCCATGGCACACTTGAACCTATAGTTAAACAACTGTGGTACACTTAAAGTATGTTGATCAAAAAAAGAGTAGAAAAATATATGCACTGTGATTTGAACTTCTTTCAAAAAGAATTTATTTAATGCTCTTTAAAAATTTTTGTGGCACATCCCTGGTTGAAAAATCACTGTCCCATGGATGTAGGATCTGATTGGACAGAGAGGATGACAGACAGGCAAGCTGGTGGGTGGATGACCGCAAACTGCAGGGAGAGATTAGCCAGCCAGAGATTGCTTGGGGAGAGTCCCTGATGACACCGGGGGCTGAAGCCCCAGGAGAATACATACCCCCTACCCAAACAAACAAACAACAGCAACAACAACAAAATATCTGGGTAAGTTCATTGGAGCTGAACATTTCTTCATTGAGTTCCCTAGGAAGATGCTACTTTAATTTCAGTATTGGTACAAGGATTGTGCCATTGTACAAAATTTCATCTTTAATTTCCACGTGTGGAAGAACATGCTTGGTGCTCCCTGGGAGGAAGTGGAAAGAGCTATGGTGGATGGAGAGGAAGGTGAGGTCAGGTTGCTCAGGAAGGCTGCTGGGGACACAGGAGCAGGAACAGCCCAGGTTGGAGGAGGGAAGTGGCAAGTCTGCTGTTTAGGAGGTCATCTGCTGTGACCTCTGGGGTGGAGGGCATCCAAGTTAGCAAAGGACAGTGGCTGGCATAGTCTGTCGAAATGTCAGAAGGCATTCGTGGTTCTTCAACTTACCTTTTTCTGTACCAATTTCCCCCACCTCACTCTCCAGACTTAGCACCTTCAGTCCACCCACAGCCAGCTCCTATGACCTTGATTGTTTCCTTTACAGCACGTATTATTAAGGAAAGTTTTGTTTTTGAGACAGAGTCTCACTTGGTCCACCCTGGGGTAGGCCACTGTAGCCCTCAGAGCTCACTGCAACCACAAACTCTTGGGCTTAAGCGATCCTCCTGCCTGGGCCTCCCGAGTAGCCTGGATGACAGGTGCTCACCACAAAGCTACCTAATTTTTCTATTTATAGTACAAATGAAATCTTGCTTTGCTCAGGCTGGTCTCGAACTCCTGAGCTCAGGAGATCAGCCTCCCAGAGTGCTAGGATTACCGGTACGAGCCACTGCTCCCGGCCTAAAGGAAAGTTATAATTAGTTGTTTACTTCCAGGGTGTAAACCTCATCAGGAGAAAGGACCTGACTGTTTTGTTCACCTCTGCCTTTCTGGTGTGCAGAACAGGGCTTGGGATAGAGCAGGGGCCCAATAAACATTTAGTAAAGGAGGAGGTGAGTGAAGGGAGTGGTGCAGCTTCGGGCCTGGGGCCCCTGGGCTGCGGACACTGCGGGCAGCAGGGCCTTCCCCAGATGACTCAGAAATCACCTGTGATCGAGGCCGAGCACGGAGCTGTGTGTGTCAAGGCAGGAAGGGCCGTTCTCTCTTCCTCTCTCTCACCGTCTTCTTTTCCTCTTTCCCTCTCTCCTTCTTTCCCTTTTTCTTTCTCCCTCTCTTGCTCCCCCTTTCTTTCCCTCTCTCTTCCTCCTTCCTCTCTCATTTCTTTCTTTCTTTTTTTTTTTTGGAGACAGAATCTCTCTCTGTTGCCTGGACTAGAGCACCACGGCTTCAGACTCTCACCGCAACTTCACACTCCTGGGCTCAAGTGATCCTGCCTCAACCTCCTGAGTAGCTGGGACTACAGGTACCTGCCATCACCCCCAGATAATTTTTCTATTTTTAGTGGAGATGGGGTCTCGCTCTTGCTCAGGCTGGTCTTGGTCTCGAGCTCCTGATCTCAAGCGATCCTCCTGCTTCCGCCTCCCAGAGTAGGATTACAAGCCTGGGCCAGGGTGCTGGGCCCCTTTTATTCTATATTTTCCCCTGAAATAGCAAGCAGGTTTGGGGGTTTACAGAAGGCCATGTCCTAGCAGGACTCCGGAAGAAGTGGGATGGGAAGAGCATCTGTTTCACGCTCCTAGCCCCTCTTCTAGCTCAAGTGGGCTTTCCAGGGTCCTACTTTTATATTATCAGCCCTTTGGCTGGAAAGAGGCTTGTCAGGGTAGCAAGCAAGGGGGGTCGCTGGTGGGCATTTTGGTCAGCTATGTCTGTGCCATGTAATAGATCACTCTGACCTCCATGGCTGCCATTTCATGGGCTCAGGGGTGTTGGGGTCAGGGTGTTGGCAGAGCAGAGGTGGGGCCAGGGAGGAGACGCTACTTCCCATGGGTGCTCGGGGCTGGTGCTGGGTTGCTTAGCTGGAGGCGGACCTAACTGTAGGCCCCTCCTGCTCCACGTGGACTCTCCAGCAGGGTGGGGGGCTTCCCACATACCCCCAAGAGTATAAATGTGGAAGCCGCTAGGCCTTCTAAGCTCAGGCTGAAACTGGCAAAGCATCGCTCCTGCTGAGCTCCACTGGTTCAAGTCCTGGGCCTGCCTGAGTTGAAGGGGTGAGGGGCTGACCAAGGCTGTAATTAGGAGGAGGGGTGTCTCACTGAGGTCACTAGCCCAGGGCCAGGTCTATCTAAGAGGAAGACTAATCGGGAAGGGTGACCCAGGTCTGCCGTGATCCCGTTGCCCTCCAGCTGAGGCTTCTCAGTTACACAATGGCGGGTATCTCTCCTGGCCTGGTCATTTCTCAGCTGCCCAACCCCCTCTGGGCACTGGGGCCTCTGTGTCTCAGCCTTCCTGCGTCTCTACCCCTTGCCCCATGCTGGGGTAGCCTGTCACCTTCATGGACAGGGTGGGCAGGAGGCCTCACTGCAGGTCCCCCCCAGCCACCGGGACCTGCTTCTGTCTTCCCCTTCCTCACACTTCTCTCAGATCCCACCCTTGCCCCCTGCCCTTTCTGCCTGCCATGTTTCCCACTTCAAGGCCACTGTCATCAGCCCCTCCACAGGCTGCTTTGTGTTTGTATCCCCTCCTTACCCATGCCTTTTGCCTCCTGCCACCTGAGCAGAAGCACTGAGAGCCCAGGACAGCAGGGAATGCTTGTCGAGGAGAACAGGTGGGCTGACACTGAGAAGGCCGGGCAGATGGCCACTGTGGTGACCCACCCTCCCTGCCAGGGGACCCTGGAGAAGTGGCAACAATAGTCACTCTGGTCTCCTGCCAGCAAGGCATATGCGATAGGACAGGAGTTGGCAGGCTAGGTGGCAGCTGGTGGGGAGAGACAGGAGAGGCGTGAGGGTCAGGTAGGAAGGGGAGGGCCCTCAACTCTGCAGGGGCCAGGCCCTCATCCGCTTTCCTCCCACTTCACAGGTAAGGTCCTGGGGTTGGTGGGGGGCAGGAGCCAGCCTGATGTTCCTCTCACCGCAGGGCCCACACTTCCCCACTGACCTGGGCCACTTTCATCACCTCTCTTGTCCCCAGGAGCTGTCACATCCCAGAGAGGGGACACCAGGGTGGCATGGACAGGCCAATGTGGCACTGGAGGGCATGAGAAATGGCATTCTTTATTCATAAATAAAAACATAAAATTACCAGAAATAGTTTACATGGCCAAAAAGTAACATCAAAAATAAAATCAAATGAAGCTGTCAAAAGCAAACTGAACCAAATGAGAAAAAACAGAGAAAAATAACTATGTACATCTTCTTCCAAATGCCAGTCCATCCAAAGCTCACGCCTGCCACAGCATGAAGACCACCTACATGACAGGCGAGGACACCAGGCCCTCTGGCCGCGGCAGTGCAGGATGAAAACGCAGGGCCACAGGGAAACCCTTCTCCCAAAGCCACACCGCCACAGCCAGCCTGGCTCATACTTGGGCCACTCTCTCCCCTACGAGATGGTCCAGGTTGGTGCCAGCAACAAGATGCTCTGTGAGTGCCTCTCAGGGGAGAGATGCCCTCACCCCACTCCCAGTCCCCTGCGACCTTGCTTGGTGCAAGCAGTTCACTGGAAGATGCCCATGAAGATGCCTCCTGAGAGCCTGGTTATTCTGGTCTCAGAGGCAGAGACCACAGACCCCTCCTGGTTGAGGTGGTGCTCAATGGAACACTCCCTTTGCAGACAGCTGAGCATTTGCAGGCCAGGCATCCTCGAGAGAGCTGGTGGGCAAGTGTGCCAGGCGGAGTGCCCAGAGGGAAGGGCAGTGAGCCCGCCCCAGGCTGAGACCTCCGCTTTTCAGAGCTGCCTTCCAGACAGGTGGGGTCTGGCATGGTCCAAGAATAATTAGGATGCTTGTGGGCAAGGAAGGGAAGAAAACCCATAAGAAGGTGAGGTTGCTGGGAAACAGGACACTTGCTTTGTGGAGCCACTTTGGGCCACCCTGGGGCCTTGAGGTGGTGGCAACCCAGGGAGGGCTTCTGCCATCTTGGATGATGGGTAAGGCCTGGGTAGACATCCTAAGGATGGCCTGGGGCAGGATGAAGAGGGCTGCGCTCCCCGTGGGCAGAGGCTCCATCAGCCAGCAGTGGAGCACAAGCTCGGTGTCTGAGCGCCTGCCCCTGGGGTTGGCACTCACCTCTTCCCAGGTGAGGACTTGCAGGGCTCTGGGGGAGAGGGAGCCAGCCCCCCTGTCTGTCTATGGGGTGTCTCACTGGCGGAAGGACTCCAACAAGGCACAGGCTGGTGAGAATATAGAGGAGCCAGGGCCGTGGGGCAAGAATGGGACGTCTTTGACTTCTGAACAACGCCTAATGGAGATACTGCCCTCCAGACAGGGAGGGGGCTTTGGCCTGCAGATTCCAGGTTTAAATCTAGCCTGTGACTAAGAGCAGTGGTTTGAAATTCTAGAAACCTCCCTCTGTCATTTGTGGACTGCAGGACGGGCATGGCTTAGCCTGGGGACCAGAAGGTGGGGCCAACCATGGGGAAGGTGGCCCTCTCATCAGCCCATACCCAAGCAAGGGCTGTGGGGCGCCTGTGAGGGGGTGGTGGGAAAGAAGGAAGGGGAGCCCCGCGCTGGGGAAGCAGAACTAGGGACGGCCTCAGACTGTCAAGTACCAGACTGTCCCCAAGCCCAGCTCAGCAGGCAGGCGGGAGGCGCCGGATCCAGCAGGGCTGACTGTCCTGAGAACAGCAGCTGTGGCTAGAGTCAAAAATAGAACACAGAACAGCCTGCGAGGTCTGGCTTGCTTCTGAAAAGACAAGAAAGAAAAAAGGAAGAAGAAGAAAACAGAAGAAGAGAAAATTCCCTGAACCAAGCAACTTAAAAAGTCCATGTTTCTCCCTACCACCTCCAGCTCTGCAACTTTAGGAGAGAAACCCTGGCCTTCCCCGGGCAGTGCCCAGGCCCCTGAGAAAGCTGCCACCATCTGGATCCTTTACGGTCTAGGGTCCCTGGGGCCTTGAGGGGAGGGAGGACAGAATGGCTGGTGGCCTGGGGCTGTTCCTACCTCAGTGTGCAAGCCTCTTCTCCCTGCCTGGGGCTCTGGCCCACTGGCACTCTGGGCTCCCTCCTGATCTGTAAAGACCCAGCACTTTTAACACTGAAGGTGCACATGGATTCTGGCCACAGGTGCAGGAGGAAGATGTCCAGACCCCAGACCACATATGAGCCATCTCAGGGGACATGGGTTATTCTGTATCCAAGTAAAACCTGCACTGTTGGGAAGAAAATAATATACCAGAGTAGCCACCAGCCAACTCTGAACCAGGGAGGGATATCTCTGTCTCTAGCTCCAGCTGGAGGGATCCAGAGGCTCCCCTGGGATGGCTGAAAACCCACCCCCTCTGTGTCCCAGTGCCTTTGACCTTTCCTTCAAAGGGCTTCAGCATCTATGGCTTTTGGAAGAGTGGGTACTGAGGTCCAAGGCCACCTGCTGTTCCCAGGCTGCTCAGGTCCCGTTAGCAGGAACCAGCAGGTAAAGCTGGGCCCAGGACCTGACTGGTACTGGCCCACGACCAACTCATGTGACTTAGTTTCTCCCTTTGACCTCCTCAGGGTCTGTCAGGGTCTGCTCTGCTGTCCCCTCCTTCCCGTGGCTCATCGGGACAGCTTTGATGATGCTTAGCAAAGCTCTCTGCAGCCCTTCCAACCCACTATCTCCAAGGCCAGGGGAAAAAGCAGTTCAGGTTCTGACAGGCCACGCTTCAAGGCCTCTGGTCACAAATGGCTTCTTTCTTCTCTCAAGTCATTCATTCCAGTATGTCCACGGGGAAAGGGAGTGGGATGAGGGGCACAAGGGAGCCTCCTCCGTGGTGTGGCCATGTGGCCTTCAGGGAAGTGGCCACCTTCCCTGGTGGGGGGTTAACTATTTGTAACAAAGGCCAAGGTTTAGGGAGCCCTTAACTAAGGCATGGTGACCCCTGGCTCCATCCCTTGGGGAAGCCACGGGAGTCAGAGCCCAAGGTCCAGCAGGCTGTGGGGTTGGTGAGCACTAGAACATCGGAAAGGGGAGGGACGGCCATCCTGCAGCCCCTGCCCAACACTTGGGGGCCCTGGCCTGTGCCCCAGCGGTGGCTTCTCTCAAAGGGGCCCAAACTGCTGAGCAGGGGAGGTGGGTACAGCCCCTGCCCCCCAGGGCCAGGTCCTCAGGCCTAACTTTCCCAGGTGGCCTCTCAGATCTCGGTGGCTATGATGTCCTCGTAGGGGATGTCGGCCCCTTCCAGGTCAATCTCCAGGGACTCCCCGGCGCCATCCCCGCGGGCCAGCCGCTGTAGGGCCTTCTCCAGGCGCTGGTTCCGCTGGTACATGGCCAGGTAGCTCTGCTGCAGCTGCTTCTGGTACCTAATCACCTTCTCCTTCTCCTCCTTCCACACCTGCCGCTCGTGCTGGAAGCCCGAGGACATCTGGTCGTGGCCTTGCCGCTCCTCGCGCAGCTCGGCCCGCAGCCGCTCCAGCTCCCGCTGCAGGGCCGGGGTGTCCTCGGGGATGACGGGCAGGACGGGCTCCCGGGGCCGGGCGCGTAGCTCCAGCAGCTCCTGCTCCAGCAGGTTCACCTTCTCCCGCAGCAGCTCCGCCTCGTTCTTCTTGCGCTGCAGCTCGTTCTCACACACCTCCAGCTCCAGGCCCTTGGTGCGCAGGGCGCCCTCCAGGTCCTGCGTCCTCAGCTCCAGGCCCTCCAGCTTGGCCCGTGTGTCCTTCAGCTGCGCCTTCAGGCCGAGGATCTCACTGGCCTTGGTGTTCACCTCCGTCTGGGACTCCTTCAGCTGCTGCTTCAACAGGGAAATCTCGCCGGACTTCTGGCACACCTGCCGGGGAAGGGGGCACAGGGACAGAGTGCAAAGAGGTGAGTGTCCTTCTCCACGGACAAGGTGGCCGGTGGTCTGGGTGACTGAGAGTCAAGTGCCTCCTCTTTGAGGGTTTTTTTTTCTTTTTTTTTTGAGACAGAGTGTCATTATGTTGCCCTCAGTAGAGTGCTATAGTGTCACAGCTCACAGCAACCTCAAACTTTTGGGCTTAAGCGATTCTCTTGCCTCAGCCTTCCAAGTAGCTGGGACTACAGCTGCCTGCCACAACGCCCAGCTCTTTTTTTGTTGCAGGTGTCATTGTTGTTTAGCTGACCCAGGCTGGGCTCGAACCCGCCACCCTCAGTGCATGTGGCCGGCGCCATAACCACTGTACTACGGGCGCCGAGCCACTCTTTGAGGGTCTTACGATGCTTGTTATCTGGCTCAGTCTGTCTACATGCCCCCCTCACCCGCAATTCAGGGCCTGAATCTCAGCCTGTGCAAATCAGTGATCGGTGGTCGAATCTGCCCACCGCTAGCCCTGGTTGAATCTGTCCACCGCTAGCCCTGTCACCCACACTTAACACTGACGGTATTGGTTTCTGTGTCAGCCAGATTTCTATTATGCCCGCTTAAGCCCATGCCCCCTGACCTCACCCCTTCTCTCCCCTCTCTGCGTCCATTGCCAAACTCCAGTGACAAGCACAGGGCTGGATGAGAGGCAGAGCGCAACGTCTACCCCCCAAATGACCAGCTAGTGAGTTCTGCCCTAGCCCTTCTGTCATCGTTTCCACTTTTGTTTCCCACCAAAACTGGGCAAGGAGCAATGAGGAAAACCAAAGCCATATATCACATCCTTGTGTCTCGAGGTCTTAGCCATTTGGGTCACAGGCCAGGATTGGTCTGGCTGGCTGTGTTTCAAGGTGAACAAAGGCCAGCTCCTGGGGCTCTATAGAATGCATTCTCGCAACACGACCGGAAGCCACTTAATATTTCCTCTCTTTCCCTCCCCCTTGCTATTGGGGGGATGGGGGGCCGCAAGTCCTAGAGGACATTCAGCCCTGTTCACGATGCTTAGTTGGGACCGAGCTTTTCCTTCCTAGGCCAAGCCTGTGTTCATGTCATGAAGGGAACAGACGGGGTGATGATGGCTGAGACGTGGGCTTGGATCCCACCTTGACCACAGCTGATGTGGATGATCTTGGCCATGTTATCCATAGCGTGGTGGCAACACGGTATAATGAGATAATCCTACTAGGAGCAAATCCTAATATATAACACACATATATCAGACCTTGGGCTAGCTGCTTAATTTGTTGTTGGCTATGGTGACCTCTCTGTGCCTCAGTTTCCTTAACTGTAAATTGAGGGTTTGTAATAGTACCCATGTCATTTGGCCATTATAGGGAAAAAATGAAAGAAACTGGAGATTGGCACTTACTAACAAACACTCTCTACCTTATTATTATTATAAACATGTTTATAATAATATATGTGCCATTCTAAGTTTTTCTTATTTATTTCTATCATTACTATTATTATAAACATGTTTAAAATAACATATGTGGCATTCTAAGTTATTCTTTTTTTTTTTTTCATAGAGACAGAGTCTCACTTTATCGCCCTCCATAGAGTGCTGTGGCGTCACAGCTCACAGCAACCTCCAGCTCTTGGGCTTAGGCAAGTCTCTTGCCTCAGCCTCCCGAGTAGCTGGGATCACAGGCACCCGCCACAACACTCGGCTACTTTTTTAGTTTTTGCAGTTTGGCTGGGGCTGGGTCTGAACCTGCCACTCTTGGTATATGGGGCTGGCACTCCACTCGCTGAGCCACCTCCCCCTAAGTTATTCTTCTTATTTATTTTATCGTTATTATTATAAACATGTTTATAATAACATATGTGCCATTCTAAGTTATTCTTCTTATTATTTATTTTATCGTTTTACTATATAGCCTGACTGGACAACCTGGGCACAAGACCAGACTGACAGGCAAGGCTGGGCGCCTAATGCCAGCATGAGCTGTACGTCTTGGGTGTGGTTGACACCATGGCTGGTGTGGGGTCTGCTGTGACAACATCGAGGTAGAAAGAAAGGGCAATGTCCCGTGGCTAGCAGCCTTTTCTCTCTGGGAAGCCTGGCAAACAGAAAGTGATCGTCCCTGCCTATTGGGCCAGTCCCCCCATCTGCTTCATCCATAGAAAGGATGCTTCCTTCCCTACTCCTAAAAATACTGTCACCCTACTTCCCAGGATGAGTATGGGATGCTCCAGTGCCAACAGGTGGCCATCCTGCCAAGGATCACCCCTGACAGGGAATGGTGCTAGTCTGACCACACCCAGAAACTCTCACCCCTTTCCTGGGGGGCAATCTTTGGGGTGAATGATGGAGCTGCCATGCCCACACCTCCACCTGGTGCCAGTTGGTGAGAAAGCTGCGTTCCGGCTAGCAGGATGCAGGGTAACTCTGCTTCCCTGGCACAGCCAGGTCCAGATGCCACGTTTGGAGGTGTGTCTGAGTGACAGCATGTGAGTCTGCCTGTTTGGGAAGCTTTTCTCCCTCTCCTGGGTTCCCGTCTCTGCTCACCGAACAGAAGCTCTACTTCAGTGGTTCTGAACTGTGGGTCGCGACCCAGAGGAACTATATTAAAGGGCCGCGGCATTAGGAAGGTTGAGAACCCCTGCTCTACTTAGACTTCTTAGGGGACTGGCCACTTTTGTCAGGGAGACCTGCTACAAATAGGGTTGCTCTTTATAGTGGGTGGGATCCCTTCTCTCAAAAGCAACAAGTACATTTTAAGCTCTCTCGGGGCCTTGGGCCTGCTGTGCTTCTTGGACCCTCCCTAGGCCGGGCGTCCCTGGGTTCTGGTTTCTCAGTCAGGGACTGGTTTAGGAAATTCCAATCTGGGGCTAGGAGGGTGTGCTGGGGAGAGGAGGAAGCCCACAGCAATTACAGGGAGCCCCTTCTCTAGGTCCCGGCACCTGTGCGGTTCTGTCAGCACCAGAAGGACGAGGGCACTGTCGCCAAACTCTGATGGCCCAGAGCCCCTGGCAGCCTCACCTCCCACTGCGTCTCCTCCAGGGCGGGCCCGAAGCTGGTCTTCTCCCTCTCGTAGGACCTGAGCTTGGTCTCCAGCAGGTCCTGCTCCTTCATGAGGCTCTCGAGCTCCTGCCGCAGCTGCCGCTTCTCCTGCTGCAGCTGCAGCACCTGCAGGGGCAGCGCCTGCTGGGCGCGCTGGCCCTTCTGCGAGGCCGGCTTCAGCTTGCCGCCGCCGTCCAGCTCATCCCGGCAGCGCCGCGGCCGCTCCTCGTAGGCCTGGCCGGCCGCCAGCTCTTTCTCCTCGAAGCTGCGCTGCAGCCTGTGCAGCGCGCCCTCCCTCTCCCGCAGCTTCTGCTCCAGCTCCTGGAGGCTGCACTCGTCCGTGGAGATGGGCGAGCGGACGCACGAGGGGCCCTTGTCTGCTTTGTTGGCGTGGCCCAGCTTGCTGCCCCCGTCGGAGAAAGACAGCGCCTTCAGGCTCATCATGTTGCTGTCCTGCAGGACGATGCCCTGGGTGATGTTATGGGCCGAGCCTCCAAAACGGCTGGCGGGTCCCACGGGGGTGACCAGCGGGTCCAGCTGGTAGCTGCTGCTGGTGCTGTGGGTGGGCAGGCTGGACATGGAGTTGCGGCCAGAGTCGGACAGTGCCCCGGAGCACAGGCCAGGCTTCAGCTCCTGCTCCTTGGGTTTGTCCGGGGGGGCGGGGTGCAGCTGGTGGCCAGCGCTCTCGGGGGAACAGTGTAGGGTGGCCCCTGAGCGCGGCAGCACGGGCTTGAAAGCGGTGGGCCTGGCCACACCTTTCTCGGAGCCCTGGGGAGAAAAAGGACTGGACTGACCCTAAGTCTCCCCAGCAAGACCATCCCACCTGTCCCTTGTCACCAGGTCCGAGTGCCGGCTTTGGCCAGCCGAGCTCAGGGAGCCATGCGGCACCCTTCCTGGTCAGTGACCGCAGCAGTCATTGTCTATTGCTCTGAAGCAGCTGAACACAGTGAATCTTTCTCAAGAAAGGCAAAATCCTGTCTCCTGGGTCGACGTCTTTTTTTTTTTTTTTTTTTTGAGACAGACTCTCACTTTGTTGCCCTTGGTAGAGTGCCGTGGCATCACAGCTCACAGCAACCTCTAACTCTTGGGTTCAAGCAATTCTCTTGCCTCAGCCTCCCAAGTAGCTGGGAATACAGGCGCCTACCACAGCGTCTGGCTATTTTTAGAGATGAGGTCTTGCTCTCGCCCTGGCTCAGGCTGGCCTTGAACCTGTGATCTCAGGTAATCCACCTGCCTCGGCCTCCCAGAGTTCTAGAATTACAGGTGTGAGCCACCGTGCCCAGCCAGGATGTTCTTAAATAATGACCTGGGCCCCTTGTTCTATGAAATAGCAACCTGCCACCAGCTTGTCCCAGCCCTCCTGAGAGGATAAACACCAGGCGTAGGCTCCTGCCCTGGGTCTCTGTGTAGCGTGGGTCAGGGCTTTACACTGGACGGACTTGGTGTCCTAGACTAGATGACCTTTCTTCAACTTTGGTGCCTCTTCCATTAAACCTGGGGCAAGAACATTGACCATGGCCTCCTCACAGGGCTGTAGGGCTGGGAGGGTCACGTGAAATAACAACCCTTTTTTAAAACCCTAATTTTCACTGGTAGAGTGCCTTGCAGTTTACAAGGCTTTTAGTTTGAAAAGCTGAATGTTCTATGCAAACATAAAGAGCCCTTTCCTAGTAAACCAAAGCTGTGGGTTCAGTCCCCCAGGGCAGGGGCAGGGAAATAGAAAAATTATTTCAGCATGCATGGGTTATATCCCTGAGTGCCTGAGGTGGCACGAGGGCTGGATTTCTGAGTACCTGGGAATCTTTTGCCCTCATCCCTGCTAAATAGACCATAATAAATTCCCAGCCCATATTCAGCCAAAGATGCTTCTGGTCTAGCTTGAGCACGGAGCTACTTCACACCAGGGCAGCCAACAAAAAAACCCACCTCCATAGGTCTACCAGCCAGAGCAGCCACGAACTCCCACCCTGTGTCAGCTGGGGGTCTAAACTTTCAGGTCACCATCCCCCCTTCACCCACATTCTCCACCCCCCAGTTTGTTCTTTCCAGCCCTTCTGACCCTCCCGTCCTTACCAGAGCCCCTGCTCACCATGTCTAGCTGATTGGAGAAGGGCAGGAGCTTGGGTGGAGTGGACGGGTCAAAGTCCACCCCCGCCGGGCTCGTTAGGTCTCCACTGGACAGCGCTGTGTAGTCTGGGCGGTGGGAGCCCCGGGCCTTCTGGCTGACCTTGATGTAGAAGAAGTCTTCACTCTTTCCCATTTTGGAGCTAGACTTGCCATGACCCAAGTCCTGGGAGAAGCCGAAGCGCAGCAGCCCGTCGGAACACCGATTCAGTTTCTTGAGGTGGGAAGACTTGCGCAGCTTGTACTGTGACGCCCGGCAGTGCTTGCTGTGGAAGCTGTGGCCAGAGATGAGGCTGCTGACGCTGCCCATGGCGACTCCGGGCCGAAGGAGGCTGGGCTGGGCGGGGCTGCGGCAGCAGGGAGCAGTCCTGGCTCCACGAGGGGCCTGTGGTCATAGCAAGAGCCTCACAGAGCCTGGGAGTGCCATGACCTGGATGGAAGGACACACAGGACAAAAGTCAGCCGAGGACAGACCAGTCACCGCACAGTCCTTGGTGGTGACTGAGGAGCGATTATTCCAAAAGCCCCAACAAGGAGCAGAGAAACGCACGTCGGAAGCCCAGCTCCGTCTCCACTACTGGGCCTTTCATTCATTCTTCCTTTGTCCACTAATTCAGCAAACCCCCGCTGAGAGTCCACTTCAGGACGGGCTCTGCTCTGAGCACTGGGGATCCAGCAGTGACTAAAGAGGTCGCAATCTCTGCACTCCTGGAACTTAGGTTCGGTGTGGTGTGGACAGGCCATAAACAGATCAGAATATACCACAGCATATGACACACATGTGTGGGCGAAACTGGAGCAGGGAGAGTGGAGCAGAATTCCAGGATGTGGCTGTTTTATGCAAGAAGGCCTCTCTGTTAGGGTAGCATTTAAGAGAACTCAAGATCACATAGGGACAAGCCACATAGAAATCGGTGGGGAGAGAGCTTACCAGAGGAAGCCCAAGTGCAAGGGAGGGTAGGAGAGGAAACCAGCGTGCTAGCAGGTGCCAGATAGCAAGGAGCCTAGGTGGCTCTAAGGCCTTCAGCTTTGCCCTGTTTGAGATGGGGGGCCCTGGGTTAGTAGCTGACACCTTGCTCTGCCTTAGGTGGGGAAGGTCACTCTGGCTGCTGGGTGAGAAGCTTGCTGGGGGGGCCAGGTGCAATTGGTAGGTTGGGTAGGCACAGCAATACCAGAGTTGGCCCCTGTAATGCTGCCGGGTAAATTTCAGATGTAAGGTGGAGCTGACAGGCTTTGCTAAAGGATTGATGTGGGGAGAGGGAGAGAGACAGAGCCAGAGAGCCATCAAGGATGACTCCAGTCTTTTCATCCAAGCAATTAGCAGCAGAAAGTTGCCACGTTTACTAAGAAGCAAAGGACCGCAAGAAAAGCCAGTTTAGGGTGAAGAGGGGGTGGGGAATGGGTGTTTGGTTGGAGACGTTCCATTTGCAAAGCCTGTTAGGCACCCAGGGTTGATGGCAAGCAGGCAGTGGGGTGTGGGGTCAGCCGCAGAGCTGCAGGCTCACCCGTCCCAGTTGTGAGTGTGTAGAAGGCAGCTGGGGGATGGCACGGGAACCCCAGAGAGCAGACGCAGACAAGGGAGAGTCTGAGGACAGCTTGGTGGCAGGCTCCAGTGTCAGGAGGTGAGACAGGTGAGGAGGAGTGAGGAACAGAGACAGAGAAGGTTCTGACAGGTGACGCAGGAAATGAGGAAAGCCAAGAAGAGAAACTGTTTCAAAAGGATGGTGCCAAGCAGTGCCAAAGGAAGATGACAGCTGAAAATTGGTTGATGGATTTGGCTGGGCCATTGGTAACCTTGACAAGAGCAGTTCTGGTGGACTGGTGGCGGGAAGGCTGATTGGAGATGACTCAGAAGAGAGTAAGCCTTAATTGAGAAGTCTGTGATAGGCCTGTCACATGGTGCCTTGCCATGTCACCTGCCACCCATGACACAGGTGTCTGTTTAACCTTCTTAACCTTCCATTTTGCAAATAAATTCCAAAACACAGCTAAACTTTTTTTTTTAAAAAAAGTGTTTGCAGCAGGGCAGGGTGGCTCACACCTGTAATCCTAGCACTCTGGGAGGACAAGGCAGGTGGACTGCTTGAGCTCAGGAATTCGAGACCAGCCTGAGCAAGAGCGAGACCTCGTCTCTACTAAAAATAGAAAAACTTGCTGGGTGTTGTGCCAGGTGCGTGTAGTTCCAGCTACTTGGGAAGCTGGGATAAGTGGATTGATTGCTTAAGACCAAAAGTTTGAGGTTGCTGTGAGCTACGACTCCACAGCACTCTAACCAGGGCGCAGAGTGAGACTCTATCTCAAAAGAAAAAAAAAAAGTTTGTAGCTTATAATCAATACTTAATAACAGCAATCTTGCCAGTCACCAGACAGAGGAATAACCTGTGACCTCAATGCTGGCATGTGTGGAGATTCAGGCAAATCTCGAAGCATGGATCACATGATTTTTTTAAATTTTCTTTTCTTTTTTTTTTTGTTTTTTTAGAGACAGAGTCTCACTTTGTCACCCTCGGTAGAGTGCCATGGTATCACACTGCTTACAGCAACCTCCAACTCCTGGGCTTAAGCGATTCTCTTGCCTCAGCCTCCCAAGTAGCTGGGACTACAGGCACCTGCCACAACGCCCGGCTATTTTTTGGTTGCAGTTTGGCCGGGACTGAATTTGAGCCCAACACCCTCGGTACATGGGGCCGGCACCCTACCCACTGAGCCACAGGTGCCGCCTGATCGTATGATTTTTAAAGCCTGGAAGGTTGCGTGATTATCATGTCCTGTAAAGTATTTCTCAATCAGTCAAAAGGAGCCTGTGTTCTTGGATCTGCTCTAAATCCAAAAGAAACGTCAGGCGGGTCATGGAGAACTGCTATGCGCAGCCGAAAGGGAGCCAGAGACTCTTCAATTCTGAAATCCAAGACAGAGAGGAGAAGATAAAGGAACCACGGGCCTCGCCCTGAGTGTGACATGGCACCATCCTCTGTGTGAGCACCTAAGGTGTCCACTAGAGTTAGGACTTCAGCCCTTCAGAGCAGAGAGAAGAGAAAAGGAACCCAAGGTAGCTGGTGGAGAAGCACCCCACGCTTACACATCCAGCCCCAGGGACTTCAGGAAGGCCTCTCCTCCCTGGACCTGTCCCAGACCCTACCCTCAGGGAGGGTGTCTGCCCTACCAGGATAAGACTGGCCAGGGGAGAAATGGGAAGCCCTCACTTTTGAGGCTCTCCACTCCCATTGAGTGTAGTGGGAACTTCTGAGTAATTCCCCCCATCCTTCTCCCCCATTCTGTACTCTCCTTCCCAGAGGAATCCAAGCCTCCAGCCAGAAGTGCTGTGTGGCTTGGTCATCCTTTTCCTCACCATGGAGACAGAGGCATGGAGTTGAAAAGTGGTAGTAATTGGTGGGTCCACACTTATGTGCATCTTAGAAAGGTACAGGTGAAACTTACTAAATATAGAATATATATCTGTACACAATAAGTAGGAAAATGCCATGAAAGCTATGTCAACCAGTTCGATGAAAATATTTCAAACTGTATATAAAACCAGCAGGATGTAGCCCATGATTGCATTTATGTACACAACCATGATTTAATAAAAAAAAAGAAAAGAAAGAAAGAAAAGAAAAGGGGTCTGTCTGGACTCTGGGAGATGAGAAATAGTGTGACTCCTCCCCCCATCCCAGACCCATTGTGTCCCTTCCCGTAGGGTGAAGCCGCTATGCCCTGGTGCACAACAAATCCAGGTTTCCATGTCACCTTCCTCTTCCTCTCCCCCATGCAGTCTGGGTGGAGTGACTGCCAAGGTCATTTCCCCTTCTTTGCCCTCCCCTGCCCTAAGCATCCTAAGTAGTGGTCCTGTGAACAAACTCAGGGCTGTGCTGTGGGGCATCTCTGCATGCTGCAGGGGCACCTGCCCCTCCATGCCCCCCAAGTGCCACCTTTTGCCTTTGGTGTACCACAAAGACACGAGCTGTCTGCTGCCCATTCCCCAAACCCAGCCAGCTAAGCATGTCCTTCGTAGCTGCCATGCCACATTACTGAGCTGCCAGCTAGACTGAACTGCTAAGGGGACTGAGGTGTAGGCGTCCACCGGGTCATTTATCAGCATCTGATGTGGGCCAAGCTCTGTGCAAAATGCAGAGAGTGGGGGATGGGGGGCAGAAGGAAGGAGAGTAGTAAGTGAACAGTAGAAAATAATAAAAGTCAAAGAGATAGCGAGGGCAACGGAGTGTATGGGTGTATGTGCACCTGTCTCTCCAAGTACCTGGGTGTGCATGTGAGTACGTATGCATGAAGATATACATGTGTGTACACAGGGGCGTGTGCCTACTGTTTTAGGTGGAGTGAGCGGAAAGCCTCTGGGAAGATGATACTGGAGGAGAGCCATCCTGATATAGGTTTTTTACAAAATTGCCCTCTCCTCTGGAACAGCAAGTGCAAAGGCCCCGAGGCAGGAATGAACTTGGACATGGTGTTTCAGAGCAGTGGTCCTCAGAGGGTGTGATTGGAACTACCTGGAGAGAGGACATTTTTGTTGTTAGGATGTGGTGCTTTGGGCCCGGGCTAGGGAGAAGAGGCTAAACATCCTACCAGGAATGCTTCCTCCATGAATGAGCAACGAAGAATTACCTGACCCAACTTGTCAATAGTTTGGAGATTGGGAAACGCGGTTCGGGAGGATCAGAAAGAAAATACGAGGTTAGAACCTCAGCTATGTCACTGACTCGGTGTGACTTCGGGTGAGCGATTTCACCTTCCATGCCTCAGTTTGCTCATTTGTAATTACCACACCTGCTATGTCACATGGCTTCACTATGAAGAGAAAAGGGAGTGAGAACTCAGATAGTATTCTGGAGAATCCCCAGTGCTGCTTTTTGTTGGCATATGGTCTCATGATTATTCCCCAGGAGAGTTCTCTGAGATGTTCAGATGGTTCGAGAGCACTGCAGGGCTGCACCCCCAGAACACAGCCTGTCCTGGCCACAGGGGTCTCGGTGCCTTTCCTTGTCCCAGCACCCCCTGAACTTGGAAGCAGGCAGAACCTTGAGTCCCTCTGGGTCAGTTTACAACCACAACATGAGAGCTGGATTCATTTTAGCTTATTTTTTTTTCTTTTTTTGAGACCTGTTGGGAATTTTATGAGAGGGATTAACCCCTTCCTCAGGAAAATGCACCCTCTTCCAACATTTTGGCTGTGACTTCTAATGGTTCTCTGACCCCTAATGTCCCTCAATTGGCCTCATTTAAAAACATTGAAATATCTGGTTCTAGGGGATCAAACACAGAACTTCGGGGAAGAACAAAGAGCTTGGTCTTAAGTTACTGAAATGGCTTTGATGACTCCCTGCTTCTGTTTAGGGGTTGGAGAGATGGGGGTCAGGGGAAAAAGTGAAACCAAACCAAAGGTATCATGTTCCCCTCCAGTACTCAGACCACAGCATCCAGCCACCCCAGTTCCCAAGACGTGGGCAGACTTAGTTGTTTATTTGTCTATTTTAGAGACAGGGTCTTGCTCTGTCGCCAAGGCTGGAAGGCAGTGGGTGATCATAGTTCATTGCAGCCTTGAACTCCTGGGTCAAGTGCTCCTCCTGCCTCAGCCTCCTGAGTAGCTGAGACAATAGATGCACACACCATTGCACCTGGCTTATTTTTTGTAGATGGGGTCTTGCTATGCTGTCCAGACTGGTCTCAAACTCCTAGCCTCAAGTGATCATCCAGCCTCAGCCTCCCAAAGTGCTGGGAAACTTTAGACCTACTTTAAAGGGAGACACAAGGTGGAGTGGAGGAAGGGGCCTGGGAAGTCAGACAGTGGGGATGCCTAGACTACTGAATGGGGCCCAGGGCCTAGCACCCCCACCCCCAGTGCTCACTCAGTGCCAGATGCTCCACATTCCAGCTTCCTTCTTGAGTTTATGTTAAAAAACTTTCAAAATATGAAAATGCTTACAAAAACTAACCCAATTCCCCATTCAGAATTGCTAAGTGTGAAATGTTGTCATATTTGTTTCAGAAAGAAAACATCTCAGAGTTAGAGTCCCTGGTCCCTGTGCCTTTCTCCCGTCACCATCCTTAATCTCCCCCCAGGGAGAACATTCTCACGAATTTGGTGGGAACATCTCTGGATCATTAAACATATTTTAACATATATGAATATTATGTTTTTTAGTTTACACAAATGTATCATGCTGTATATATCATTCTGCAACCCTGATTGCTTTCTTAGACTTTTCATTTTATGTTTGAGATCTGTTCCCATCCCCATGTATAGTGCTGGTTCTTCCTTTTCACCTGCTGAGTAGTAGGACTCCACTTCTCCATTTTGTTTTTTACCATTCTCTACTCATATGTTCCCATTTTGTCACTAAAACCCACTGTATGTGATTACTTTTCCATATGCATGAGGGCTTTCTAAGATTTATTTTATTGGGGTCTCAGAAGCTGTCTGGGTTCAAAGCCCCACCCCCTAAATTGAAAGGTCCCAGGAGAAGTGGCATCTGAGACCCTTACTAACCACATCAAAAGAAGGCAGCCCCCATGGGATGAAGAGCCCCCCACCTTTCACTATATTATCCTGGGGAGCAGAAGGGGAGATTGCTGTTGTTATTCACAAGAGGGGCCACCACTGTCCCAAAAGGAGCCCTGGGACCGGCAGGGTGAAGGGGCTTTGGCCAAGCAGAGAAGAGAGGTCCGCCTGCTGCAGGTGACAGAGGAGCCCCCTGCTCTATGGCAGCCTGGACCACAGCCAAGTAGGGAGCCAAGTAGGACCTTGGGCTCCTCTGCCCCAGCCCCTTCACTGCACAGAGGCTACACTGAGGCCAGAACCAGGAAAGGATCTGCCCAGGTCACATCACAAGTTCCAGGCTCGAACCCAGTATTCTTTCCATTTTACCAACAGGACAAAGTCAGCTGGATTCCATTCCCAGATGGCTGGGAAATGGAGGGGGCAGCAGCTCACTGCTCTACCTGGCCTTGTGCGGGACAGGGGTGTGTGGAGTATGAACGTGGGCGCCTGTCAGGCTGCCCGAAGCAGATGGAGTCCAGCCTGCAGGCCCCATTGCTGGTCCCTTCGCAGGGGATTGCCTTGCAGGGTCCACTCCCCAGAAGGCAGAGAGGCCTGCACAGGCAATCACAAGTGGGAGAGCTGACCTGTCCTCAGGAGTGGCTGCAGGTTGCAAGGCAGGGACCAGAGCTCTGTCTGCAGCTTTCTCCACACCCGGGGACACACTGGCAGGGTGCCGATGACATCTATCCTGAGCCCTCACTTCGGCAATCTTGTGCTTAGTTCTACCTGGACATCTTCACATTCGCTGTTATGAGTCACATTGTCCCTCAGCATAGACATCACTGTGAGTGCTGAGAAGGGCAGTGCCCTCTCGTCAAGAACCCACATCTCAATGCAGAACCTCAGCTGCCTTTCCAAAGGAAGAATGCAGCCCCTGTTACCCTGCTCGGGGCAGACTGGAAGTCCCCTGTGGCCACTGTGACTTCTCAGCGTTGACCTCTGCCTGCACCATCTGCAGACAGCTCTTGCATTATCTAACTTTTCAGGGGTAAAGTTTGTCCCCCTGATTATCTTTAAATCTCCTTGAAGGCAGCGATGGGGCTAAAGAGGTGCTCAGCAAATGTTAAGTAACATCAGCTCACAGGGAGGCACAGGGGACAACTGACCTCAGTTGCAGAAGGGACAGTGAGGCCCGGGCAGGACATGGAGCTTCCATGGAAGTCTCAGCCTATGTGATGCCAAAGCCAAGCCCACAGAACTAGAGTTCATATCTAGTTTCCCCCTAAATGATTGTCACTTAGACTTGGAGTCCACTGGCCACGCTGTGGGAGATATATTTAACTTCTTCTTCAACAAGTGGGCCTGCTCAAAGTTTTGGGCCAAGAAAAAGATAGAAGGCAGAGTTTCTGTTTTCAAGCATCTGGGGGAGAGCTGTGACAGGTACACATACTTAAATAAGAAAAGTTTAAAAGGCAGCTTTCATACAACTGAAAAAGGAGGGACTTTCCAGTTAGGACCAGTCCCCTCTGTGTCCCGTAGATGTGTGGTTTTTAGTTTTTTCTTTCACATAGAAGGAGCTTACTCCCTTGTCTGCCTCAACCCTCAGTCTCCCTGGCGATGATGCTGTCGAGGTTGCCGGGTCCCCTCGTTTCTGGCATTGTCCTATACTCTTGCTTCCTGCTTCTTGGTCTGCACAGCGCTGAGATCCCTTGTGTGGACCTGCTCTCCTCTGTGGAGCTAGGCGGGAAGTCAGGGCACCTGCCCTGTCATTCTGCTTCTGCCCCACTCCTGCTCTGTGACAATCACTTGGTGTTCTGGGCCCTGCCTGCTGCTCCTTGTGACCAGCACAGTTGGAGATTCATAGGAGGAAACCACTGGGTCTCACCCGTCAGACCTAGACCTGGCACACTCTACCTGCATTCTCACACCGGGCCCTCAGCGAAGGACCCCAGACTGATGGATCTGTTTTATCATCTGGCATCAGATTCAACCTTCTAGCCCCTCTGTTTCCTTAAATGTCAGCTAAGCACAGTTGGTATCAACTCACAGCTATTGTCAAGGTTAAAGGAAATCTCATATATAAAAACAACCGCCTGAGACCCTGAGAGGGATGGTACAAATGGATGGATGAGAACCAAAATGCTTACAAAATTATAAAGCAAAATGGAAAGATGCTACCAATAGACCCACACATGTCTTGAAATTAAAAGAGCAGGTCCTGGCCAAGTGCAGTGGCTCATGGCTGGAATCCCAGCATTCTGAGAGGCTGAGGTGGATTACTTGAGCCCTGGAGTTTAAAATCAACCTGGATAACATAGTGAGACCCCATCTCTACCCAAAATTTGAACTTTAATGGGGTGTAGAGGTGCACGCTTGTAGTCAGTCCTGCGTACTCGGGATTTGGAAGCTGTCGTGAGCTTTGATTGTGCCATTGCACTCCAGCCTGGGTAACAGAGAGAGAATTTGTGAAAAAAAGAAAAAAGAGCAGGTGCTTTAAGAAAAATTCCCCTGCCCCCATCTCCTTGTGGCACCAGATCTGCTTCAGGAGGGCAGCTGGGGCTTGCAAAGCAGAGAGCTGTCCCCGGGCATCTGCCAGCTGGGGCTCATGGCCCCTGGCTGCACCAGACTTGCAGGCAGTGCCAGCCCCCCAGCAGAGCTCCCACCAGGGCTGAATGGGGCGCGTGCCCAGGGCTAATTGATCCCCTTTGTATGGTGACTCCCTGACTCCCCCTCTGCCCCGCCCCCACTACACACTGCCTGGTCCAGCTTCCCTTATCTGAAGTTCTTCTGGTTTGTTGGTGACCTTCCTCCCCTTTGCTTTTCCAGATGAGCAGGAAGGGTCAGGGGCCAGGGCTGGGGCAGGGGGGAGCCTTTGAACTAGTTAATCATCTCAGCCCGGTCTGCAAACCGCCGGAGCCTGGAGGGCTGCATGTGCAGAGCTCAAACCATATTTTCTGAGTGAATAGATGAATGGAAAAGAGGCGAGAGGGAGGAGGGAGAGGGTGGGCGTGTGGGTGGTGTACGGAGAGGCCGGGTGCGGAGGTGCTAGGGGGAGCAGTTTGCTGGTGGGCTGGGAGCAGGTGCCCACGCAGCTCTCAATTAAATGCACTTGGGTTCCGTGGAAAGGCAGAAAGTGAAAGGGAAATCGCTGGCAGGCTGAGTCATTCCATCAGGGTGAACAATCGGAAGCAATTCTGCTTCCCACTGCTCAGGAGAAATCAAAGCCACTCTGCCTGGCAGCCTTTTGTGTGAGGGCCGCTGTCAGCATTCAGCTGTGCTGAACCTTCCTCCGTCCCGGTGGGCAGCCTGTGTCGCACGCAGCAGTGCTGATTGACATTTCTCCCGGGAACAAGATTACCCACCAATCCCAACCTGCCCTTCCCCCTTCCAAAAATAAAACCACAGTTACATGCAAAGCTCATGCAAATGTTAACCCTGCTGCCGTTTGTGTTCCCACATGGGAGAGCAGGATTCAGGCTCATCTGCACTTGTGACTTGGGTGCCACCTGCCACCAGACCCCAGGGCCCCAGGGGAGATGGGCAGTGCCTGCTGATGAAAGGAGCCATTTCTGAAGACCTATGACTCAGATCCTAAGTGGGGGAGTCGGGGAGACGCCCTCACCTGCACAGAAAGGCTTAAGAAACCCAGAACCAACTAAACCTTCAGAGGCCAAAATGTCAGGGACGGTGGCCCTCCTTGCCTGCCAAACCTTCAGAACCCAGAGTGAAGATAAGACCTCCTGGAAGGTGAACCCTGAGTCTGAGTGATGGATGGTCAGAACCCACAAGGCCTTGGACAGGGATTGAAATATACGTTTTACTTGTTTACCAAATTGGCAGCTGCCTGAATTTGCCTCTGAGGCCAAGTACAGGTTCAGGAGGGAAGAACCTGTGAAAAATGAGCAGTGGCAGCCATGGGTGTGGGGAAAGGGAGTGGGATGCACTGTTAGGTCCCTGGGCCAGGTACCAAAGGTGGTACCTGATTGGCCTTTGTCACACCAGATAACCCAACATCTCCAATGTGATGGGAGAGATCTCAAGTCCCCTCAGGCCCTCTGACTCTGAGGATTGCCTTTGCGGGGACCCTCTTCCCAAATTTCGATCTCCCTTCACTGTCCCCCGCTCCCCATCATGGCTCTCTTCCCTCTTCAGACCAGGACGCTCCATCAGAAAGGTGACAGGTGAGCTGACTGTCAGTCCATCTCTGGAGTCAGGGAGAAGACATGGCGACAGAGTCTCCGGGTGACGGTGCACCCTTAAAGAGAGAGGGGGCACTCAGCCCCTTCAGGGGCATCGCAGACGCAACCACCGTGGTCTTCCACTGACGCCAGAGCGCCGTCCTGTCCCAGGCAGCTGAGAGGATGAGAAACAGGCTGGTGCCAAATGGCAGATGGAACAACAGAATGGAGGAAAGCTTTGAAGGCCAGAGATGTTCCAGGGTCCACAGAGGTTAGGTGACTGTGCAAGGACACCCAGCAAGGCAGGAGCAGAGCTGGGGTGGGGACCTGGCCTCCTGGAGCCTCCCAGCACTGCCTGCTGACACCTTTCCTTAACAATAGGGAGGGGAGGTGGAAGGGGTGGAGTGGGAACATCCCCACGCGGAGAAGCACTGCTTTTAGAATACTTCTGTCAGGGCGGCGCCTGTGGCTCAATCGGTAGGGCGCCAGCCCCATATACTGAGGGTGGTGGGTTCAAACCCAGCCCCTGCCAAACTGCACCAAAAAAATAGCCAGGTGTTGTGGCGGGCGCCTGTAGTCCCAGCTACTCGGGAGGCGGAGGCAAAAGAATCGCCTAAGCCCAAGAGCTGGAGGTTGCTATGAGCTCTGACGCCATGGCACTCTACCAAGGGTGACAAAGTGAGATTCTTGTCTCTAAAAAAAAAAAAAAAAATACTTCTGTCGGGGCAGGCGTGCTGGCTCAGGCTTGTAATCCTAACAGTCTGGAAGGCTAAGGGAGGTGGATTGCTTGAGCTCAGGAGTTTGAGAGCAGCCTGAGTTTTTCTGTTTGTCTGTACTACAAATAGGAAAACAAGCCGGGCATTGTGACAGCTGCCTATAGTCCCAGCTACTCAGGAGGCTGAGACAAGAGGATTGCTTGAGACCAAGAGTTTGAGGTTCTTGTGAGCTATGATGCCACAGCAGTCTACCCTAGGGGCAACAGAGTAAGACTCTGTTTCAAAAAAAAAAGAATACTTTTGTCAGAGTAGAGATGGAGCCTGAGACTTCAGTGACATCCCCAGCCCCAAACAGGGTCTGGTGATGAGTGACAAATGCTGTCTTTCCATGAAAAGTCAGTGGCAAATTGGAGTGTGTAAGTCTGGGCAGGGCAAGGGTGTGACCAGGCATGGAGGCAGCCACTCAGAGTGGAAGGAAGCAGGCAAAGTAGACAGCCCTGTGCCATCTGCAAGACCCCTGGGAGGGCTCTGCTTTGGGCAGGGAAGGAGACAAAAAGCACAGACTCCCAGGAGGGGGGTAGTGGTGGTGAAGTGGGAGGAACACACAACACAGGCCCAACTTATAGACGCTCCCTCCCAGCCTCTCACCTCCCATCATCCTCCCCATGACCCACTCTCCTTTTATACCCACCGACTGTGTCCAGTGTGTGGGAGGGAGGCCATGCAGGAGGGCCACGCTCGGAGACCTGGCAGATTCCAGAACTCAGAAAGGTCCTGGGATCAAGGCAGTCCTGGCAGAGGGCAGAGAGCACATCCCTGACTCCGGGAGCTGGAGATGACCCGGTGTGGTGTGAAGCGTTCAGCATGGTCCTTTAGAGAGGGTAGCTTTGGGAACTGGGTGCTGTTTCTGTGTGCTCAGTGGCGTGGGCCGGTCAGTTGGGAGTCTTTGTGCATACCCCAGGAAGCCTGAGATTGTTCCCAGCGAGCCTCTGATGTCCTGACTCAAACTTCTCTCCGTGCCCTTTGCAACACCTGGCTGAGGAGTTCTGACTTCTGCATCACCTTTGCCCTGATTTCCCAACCTCCCTCACCTCCTCCAGGGCTCACCGTCAGCACAGGAGCCTCTGAGCCTCTGCTGGGCATCCAGTGACCCCACCACCCCCGACCGAAGCCCAGGGCTCCAGCAGGGTTGTGCCCTAGCTGCCACAGAAGTCCCTGAGTCAAAAGCAGGGGCCTGGCCTGGTAGGGCGGGCACTGCCACATGTCACTTCCCTCCCCGTACCTTCCAGCCCTTCATGTCCCAGCCCTCTCTCTCCCTCCCTCGTGTGCTCGGGAGACTTTACATCATGAGCTAGTGCTTTTGTCAACCACATAGGAAACACCTTTTGAGCCGGGTTCTGATGAGTTCATCAAAGAATCACAGTGTCCTAGCTTGCCTGGACGCTCACGGCTCCCTTCACGTTTCTCAAGTCCTGTCCATCAAACCTTTGCCACTCTTCCAGCCCTGCTTCCCTGCTGCCACCTCGCCCCCTGCAGACAACTTCATGTCTGTAATTCAGAGAGAAGCAGAGTTATTGGCAGGAAACTCCCTCAATTCCCTGACCTCAGGAGCCTGCGATCAAAGTGACTGCTGCCTCCTGTGTGCCTGTCACCGTGAAATAGAAGTCTGTCCTCATACTGGGTGATTCCTTCCATCCAAGGCATGATTCCTGTCAACCCCGACCTTCTCAGGGGTCTTTCTCCAAGAATTATGTTCTCTTCCTTCTATTTCTTCAAGTTCTGCTTTTTTCTTATTCTTTCTCATGAGCCCTGAAACATGCATAAGTCCTCTCGTTCTAAACCAACATACAAGCTCAGAACGCCCCTTTCCTGCTGTCCCCAGCCTGGCGTCTTGAGAGAGAAAGCCATGCTCACTACTGACACTCACTCATTTTCTACTTGTTCTTTGAGCCACAGAAGCCTGGCTTCTGTCCCTGCTAATACACTAGACCTGCTGTCCAGGGATGTTGCAAAATCCAGTGGACATTTCCGTCAATTATCAAACTTGACCTCTCAGTTACTCCATCTTTATTTTACTCCATCCTTTTGGAAACACTGTTTCCTAGGCCTATGTGATAGTCGGATCTCTTGGCTTTCCTCCCACCTTTCTGGCTGTACCTTCTCTGTCACCTGTGTCTCATTCATTCCTTAAGTGTGGATGCTCTTTTAGGGTCTGTCTGGACCCTGTCCTCTGTCTCCCCACTGGCTTCAGCCGCATCTATAACACCATAATTTTCAGTTCTGTGCCTGTAGCCCAGACTCCCTCCTGACCTCTCCCCCAGCACATCCACCTTTCCCGGTCTTCCTCGCCGTTAGCCATCTGCCCCCAACAGGCCCCCCCTTCTGGATTCCCAGTCTTAGAGAACAGCGCAGCTGTGAGCAAGCCAGAAACCTGACCCCAGAAAACCTGCCCAAGCCAGAACACTCAATCCTTCTCCTCCCTCCCTACTTGTTTTTTGCCTTTACCAAGCTCTGTCTCGTTTTTGGTTTTCTTAAAACCCAACATTTTCCTGCAGCTCTACTGCCACCATCTTGGTTTCAGTTGATCATATTTCCCTTAGGATATTCATAGACCTGTTATTTGCTCTTTCCCTAGTTCTCTCTCTTTTTTTTTAAATAATTTTATTAAATCATAATTGTGTACATTGGTGCAATCATAGGGCAGAATGTGCTTCATATACAATCAGAAACATTTTGATCGTGCTGTGAGAGATAGCCCTCGTAGCATTTTCTTAATCACTATATAAAGACATTGATACTCTACATTTGATAAGTTTCACCAGTACCCTACTAAGATGCACCGTAGGTGTGATCCCACCAACTGCCCTCCCCCCACCCATCCTCCCCCCTCCCCTCCCCTCCCTTTCCCTTTTCCCTGTAGTTCTCTTAAGGATACCCTATTCCCCAAAGACCACAGTCCAAACTTTCTAACGTGGCAGAGAAGCTCTCTGGGATCCGGATTCTGTTTATCTCCGCGTCTTCTTGTTAAGGTGGCACGGCTGCCTCTCCTCGGCCCTCCGTCTCTGCTGGCTGACAGGGTAGGTCTCCTGTTTCTCTTGAGGACCCTACCATGGGTTTTCCATGCTTCTCCCTACACCCTAGCTGCTGGGACTTTACTGAGACATCACCCCGGCCATGAAGCCTTCCTATGTGCCTGCAAGGCGGCCTGTGCTCGTTCTTATAGCAGCATGAATCGTACAGAGCACAGCTCCTCTTTCCTCATGGCTCCTCCCCAGTGCACGGTATGACTGTGTTTCATCCGACCCCCAGCACAGTGCCTGGCCCTGAGCTCGGCAGGTGGTGGCTAAATGAATGGACAGGCGTGTGTTTAGAAATTGTCTTCTACTTAATGGTGCTTGAGTTCCACGAGCTCCCCTTTCCTAACTCTGACACCATGAAACACTCTACGTGGTGGGTGTTTACATACGTCTTCAACCCTAACCCCCACCCTAGGGGACTCCTTGGAACACACTAGGTAGCCCAGAGCACAGCTGTGACAATCTCCACCCCGCGTGTCATGTGGACACTCCTGCCTCAGTGGCATCTTTCTCTGAGCAATGGGCCTGGGCTGCATATTTGCTACAGCAGCGGTCTCCAACATTTTTGGCACAAGGGACTAGTTTCGTGGACGACAATTTTTCCATAGAGGGGGAATAAGGGGCAATTAGATTCCCATAAGATTTAAGGAGCATGCAACCTAGATCCTTCACATGCATGGTTTACAGGGGGTCTCCCTCTTATGAGAATCTAATGCTGATGCTGATCTGACAGGTGGCAGAGCTCAGGCAGTGATGTGGGCAATGAGAAAGGCTGTAAATACAGATAAAGCTTCGCTCACTCCCCACTCGCCCTCTGCTGTGCGGACACGTTCTGCGGCCCGGGGATTAGGGGCTGCAGTGCTGGAGTCTGGGGGTTCCACCTTCCTCACAGGGACAGGAGATCACAGCTGAATGATGTACCCTGCAGGGGGACGGGTGTGCACTGTATCAACACTCCTGTTGATGTTGGCTTTTTCTGCACTGCATTATGTGACGAGAATCTGGGACATAAAAAGCCGCCAACTGTCCTCATTTGCCCGGGCCTGTGGGGATTCCTGGGATGTGAGACGTCAGTGCTAAATCACAGGGAGAGTCCCGGTAAAGCTGGGAGGAGCTGGTGGCCCCACCTCGGCTGGAAGTCGGGATTTGTAGGAAAGAAGATTGAATTAGTTCTCAGGGACCCCTTGACCTGACCCTTGGTCCCTCCCTGAGTGGCTCTCCGGAGTGATGTGATCAAAAACAAAGATAAAGTGGCCACCATGTGCCTGTCTCAATGGAGTTCTGGCTCAGGGGTGTGACCCTGGGCTGGGGGGCGGGGGGTGTCTGCAGGCAGTGGGTGGAGGAAATGTCATCCAAGTGGAGGCAGACAGGACTGTGCGCACTGGTCAGCCCCCAGCCCCACTCTCCTGCACCCCCAGACTCCAGAAAGAGCGGGGCACCGTGAGTGGGGAGGAGCCTGAGCAGGAGGCAGAGGTCTAAGGGGATGGGGGAGGAGAAGAAACCCCAAAGGGCGAGGGATCATCTGTCTGTGGTGGGGAGAGAAGGAAAAGAGACAGAGGGAGAATGATGGACCGTGCTGGGGGGACCACAGGGAGACACCAGACCGGGGCTGCACCATGATATAAATGGAGTGACACAGCAGAAGGGGGGAGGGAGAGGGTCCCCATGCAAAAGCAGCGGTGCTTACAGACATTGCATCCCAGCTGCTGGTTATGAGGATCTAGTTTCTTCTGCGCAGATGCCGCAGACTAGCATGAGCTGCTGTGAACCGACACGAATGGCTTAGTAGCAAGCTGTGTGGCTGAGCGCACTTTAGCACAGGTGGGAGAAATCTTGTTAGCCTGCAGAAATGGAGGTGGCATTTGGGGACTGGAGCACATTTAAAGAGGAGGAGAAGTCTATAAAACTAGTAGCCACCTACCTGCAACCCTTTTACCACCACCTCCAAAAAATAAGGAAAGAAAAAAAAAAAAAAAGAAAATGTATAAAAGGCCTTTAGGTTATCAAGAAATAATACAATCTCGGGATAAAATGTGTTTTGTGTTATTTATTGTAAGATACGCCGGCTTAATGAATGGACAACTCGCATATTGTAAAAAAAATAGATGTTTTTTGGGGGGGAGGGGTCTATCCTCTCTGCTAATCTTTAGGCTTCCTGAAGACTAACAGTAACACTGTTGTGTTTGTCTCTGCAGACTCGGGGAAACAACTGTTCAAAGGAGGAGGAAGGGAAGCCAGAGAGGCCCCAGGAGTTTGGAAGACGTGTTAGCAGGTTAGTGTTAGGGAAATGAAAAATGGCAGACAATGAGCTCTTTGCCTCCAAAGTTGCTGAAATTGCCGCTGAATTTCCTTTTCCTGATTTAGCTTCTGTCCCGAGATGTAGAATTGCTGCTGAGGGAGGGAAGACAGAGGAAAGAGCCCTGGGCCGTCCTCCCATAACAGTGGCAGTGAAGATGCTCTGGTTCCCTTGGGCGCCACAACCCAGGGCAGAGAGGAGGTCGATTTCCCTCCTTTTCTCAGTTCTTCCTTTCTAAGGATCGGCCCTGCTCTTAGATCAAGCGGCCCCCAGCGAGGGTGCCCCCTTCCTCCTGCTTCCATCTGCCCCGTGACAGTGCTAATTGGAGAGATGGCAGCTCCTCCTGCAGCCTTGCTTTGTCAGGCGTGAAAGTCCTCCCGAATTTTCTGGATGTGGATAGTGTCCCCCCGCTGGCAGTCTTCCTCGCTTGTCACTCAGGCCTCATGAAAGGCCCCCCTTACAACTTGCTCATTCACTGTACCTCATTGTTCCTGCCCATTCATTGACATTCATGGGGATAATTCCTCCCGCGGCCACATGCGCGGAGGCGCGTGCACATGTGTTCAGACCCCACGTCCCATTAGCAGTGAGGACACTTGAAATAAAGGGCACCATTGCCTGAATGCGGAACTGCCCTCCCCGCTAATAGCTGGGGAGTCCACTGCACTAATGTTATTTCAACAAGTGCCAAGTGCCAGGAAAATTGGTGGCCGGGGCAGGGCAGGGAGAGAGAAAGGGACAGAGGTGGTTCCGGCAACAACAGTAATCACTCCAGACAGAGGACTCCAGATAGACCCTGCTCGTCCCTTTGTGTCCTTCCCAGAACCAGCGCATTCTAAAGCTGCCCCTGCCCTCCCCTCAGCCGTTAGCCTGGCCTTCCAGACTCACCTCCCTCCTTCCTGCACTGAGTTTGGCTCCACCCGGCCAGTTTTGCTCCTATCATCATGAAGATGATGACATATATCTATATATACACTCTCATTTTGCTTATATATTCTTTTAAATCATTGATTAGGGGCTGGAGGGCCGCAACGGCAGGAAGAACAGCTGTTCTCCCTAAGCAACTCAGCAGAAACAGTGTTTTGTCAACATGTTTTAAGGTAATGGTTAGCGAACTGGTTGTTAGGACTGTGGACGTTTTAACTTGAAAGGCATTAAAGGAAGCAGAGCACACAGGTCAGACTGAGTTAGGAGGTAAGAGGGAAAGAGTCGGGAGAGGATGTGCTATCATAGTACTCCATTCTGCTACCCACCCACCAAAGTGCAGGCCCTGGCTGCCCCCAGACCTGAACTCCCCTGATACCCAAGTCCCACCACCAGGCCCTCTAAGACCCACCCATTCCTTTAGCACCAGGCACACAGTTCTTCACTGCCCCTGGCCTTCCTGGCAACACCTTTGCAGGTACTTGTAAGGCTCCTTCCTGGTCACATGTAAATATTCAAGTGAGATGTCAAGTTCAGGCAGTTGGGGGCCATGGGGGGGGAACGGACTCATGCCTCCGTCACCCTCCAGAGCACCTGGTGAGAAACACTTACACCTGAACAGCTGCTCTCCGTGCTTGCTGGGCCTCTGGTCCAGCGGAGGCAGGTTGATGTTTTTCAAGCAAACAATACAATGTGTCCTCTCCCAGGACAGATACGACCTGGTGGCCAGTTGCTCCTGAACATCAGGGGCATTTTTAAAACCAAAAGAGCAGAGTTTCTTTAGGGTTAGGCAGACATAGCTGGGCCTCGGCTAGCTTCCCCCAGTTGAAAACCACTATGATAAACAGGTTGGGGTAGTTGTAAAGATTAGATGATGTGATAACATACATAAAGCATCTGACCCAGGATCCAGCATACAATAGTAGGTGCTTAGTAAATGTTATCCCATTTGAAATTTAAAGAATAGATATTTTTTAGAATAGAATTAGAATAGGGCAGTTTCCCTTCCATCCTCACCTTCCAGGACCATTTCTGGGGGGTCAAAAGGGAGACAGGGCAGGCTGGCCCTAGAAGAGCTTTACCCCAGCCCAGTGACAAAGACCCAATGGCTTTAGTGGTCTCAGGATTTAAATAAAAAAAGAAATTTTTTTTTTTTTTTTGAGGAAAAGCCTCAAGCTGTCACCCCGGATAGAGTGCAGTGGCATCACAGCTCTCAGAAACCTCCAATTCCTGGGCTCAAGAGAGTCTCCTGCCTCCACCTCCCAAGCAGCTGGGACTACAGGAGCCCACCACGACACGCGGCCATTTTTTGGTTGTAGCCATCGTTGTTTGGCGGGCCCGGGCTGGATTCAAACCCTCCAGCTCAGGTGTACGTGGCTGGCGCCTTAGCCCGTTGAGCCACAGGCGCCGAGCCAAAAAAAGGAGATATTTTGTGGATGCTCAGATGTGTTCTGGAACCATCTAACAGGAAAGCGGTGGTGTTGCAGGTTTCTATGATCCGAATGTTTGCATTCCCCCAGAATTCATGTGTTGAAACCTGATCACTAAAGTGGGTGAGGTGATGAGGTCAGGAGAGTGGAGCCCTCATGAATGGGACCAATGTCCTTATACAGGAGGCCCCAGAGAGCTGCTTTGTCCCTTTCACCTTCCAGAACAGCAAGCAGGCCCTCACCAGACGCGGAACCTGCTGGTGCTGCCTCGATTGTGGATTTCCCAGTCTCCAAAACCATGAGAAATAAATTTCTATTGCCTGCAAGCTAACCTCTTCATGTTTTTTTTTTTTGTTTTTGTTTTTTAATAGCAGCCTGAACAGAGTGAAGTCCCTTCTGGAGGCTCACAGAGGGACATATTTCAGTAGTTTACATGAAGAGCTGTTTCCAAGCAGACAGCCCATTTCTCAGTTCTTCCTCCTCACCTGGCTGTTCTGGGGAGACACGTGGTCAGATAAAAGAATACAGGTTATGTAGAGCAGCAGTTCATCTGCAAGGAGAGAGTGTGGGGATACTGCTGAGATGTCATCTTGGCTGTGGCACAGGAAGGAAAGACCCAGGCTATAAGCCACAGAGAAAAGACTACCCAGCTGTGCCCACTGCACACCTGGCCCGAGCAGCTGCAGTGTGCTTCCTCCCCGGATGGTGCCTCTCCATTACCGCGGTCTAGGGTCACTGAAAATCTCCCAGGTCAACAAATCAGGGTTCCATTAGAGGCAAAACCAACTGAATACAGGGAATCTGAGAGAGGCCCAAGCTAGCAACACCTCCCTTTTTTGACGGTGAAGTAGAAATGGCAAAGGTCTGTAGGTCAGGCATCCTGGACTTGAACTTGCCCTTCTCAGCCATTGACCATCGTGTGGTCCTGAGAGGCTTTCTCTCCCAGGCTTCACTTCCTTGTTGGCTCATGGACAGCTTCGTAACGGCTCTTTCCAATAGACAAAGGTTCTATCAGCGACTGGTCAAATCAGCGACCGCACTTTGAGAAGAAGGATCGTGGATGAATGTCCACCACCAAGTCCAGCCTTGTGTTGAGGGAGCACAGGCCACACCAGAGCCGTTTACGAGGGAGTCAGCCTAGCAAAGGACTGAGTTTACAGGTGAGTGCTAGGTGGGCGGAGCGAGGTGGGCCATGGCCAGGAGGCCACAGCAGAGCTGTCCTTCTGAAAACTGTGAGTCAGTGCAGAACAGGGGCCGGGAGCCTGCAGCCCTCTACTGGGAGCAGGGCTGCCAGAGCAGTGTGCGGGCAAAGAGTTTATTGTTTGTTGTTTGTTTTAATCACCAGGATTAAAAGGCTAGGGACACGCATGTTTTTAAAAATGGAGAGTTTTTCTCTCTGGTAACACAAGTATATTCAAGTGGGGGCAGGGGAGTGAGAAGGAGGGAAAGGGGAGAGGGGAGGGGGGAGGAGGGATGGTGCACTCTCCCCTAATGGGCACAGCACATCCCCTGGGCGAAGGGCTCAACTACAACTTGAACTTTATCTAACAAACACAATGTAACCAATCATTTGTACCTTCATATTATCTGAAGTTCAAAAACAAATGGGGAGCTGAGAACCAAAAGTCCCCAAGGAGCCTTTGTCACTCATCTCTGTGTGTTGCCGTGCAGACCTGCGGACGTGACCCAGGGGGGACCTGGCCGTGTTCTGTGGTCCCTTTCTCTGCATGTGCTCACGTCCACCCTGTCCGTTCCCCTCCTCAGTGTCCACTATCAGCTCATGCCCCGAGTGTAATGACAACCTCTGAGATGGCCTGCCTACCTCTTCTGCCTCAGCCTGTTTTCCACAAAGGACTTTATTTCAATACTTGGGTCACTTACCTGCCGGATAACCTTTTCTCTGCTCTCGCAGCCCAATAACCTTTTCGTGCTCTCATCAAGACCCAAGTTGCCATCTGATAGTCTTAGAAAAACTCTCCATTAAGTGGTGAAATCAAAAGGTGGTGTTTGAAACTGATCTTACCACGACTTCCTCAGGGGGAGACCTTCCTGCTCTCTGAAAATGACCTCATAAACTTGCAGAGAGCATCAATGTCAGTGAATGCGAAGGGCTTTCCAAACTCTAAAGTGTAGCGGTAACATTCCGGTCCACGCGGGTGCTGGGGACCTCTCTCAAGGTCTATTCAGGATGGTCCTCATGCCGTTTCCCTCCATAGTTCTCTTCCTTTTACTGGCAGGCAAATCCTGCCCTCCAAAGCTCAGCAGCCTCCCACCCTGAAACCTTCCTTCACTCACCTACACCCTTAGTTTTGAGCCTGGCCTGACTCACTTCTTTTGTGCTTAGATAACAGTTAGTAGCCCCACTATGTGTGTATGGGGGTCCTCATTATCTCACTTAGTCTTCACAATAAACTTAGAAAGGTCTCTAGCTACAAGGTCTATACAAAGACCACTGGGTGTGGTGGCTCACACCTGTAATCCTAGCACTCTGGGAGGCCAAGCGGGTGGATTGCCTGAGTTCATGGGTTAGAGACCAGCCTGAGCCAAAGCAAGACCCCCATCTCTAAAAAATAGCTAAATGTTGTGGCAGGCGCCTGTAGTCCCAGCTACTCGGGAGGCTGAGGTAAGAGAATCGCTTAAGCCCCAGAGTTTGAGGTTGCTGTGAGCTGTGATGCCACGGTACTCTACTGAGGGCAACAAAATAAGACTCTATCTCAAAACAAAGACCAATAGCACTTGAATATACTAGCAACAAATAGACAAATTCTAAGAACAGACATACCATTTACAAAATGTGTATGTCTGGGAATTAACATGGCGGAAGGTAGATGTGACCTCCACACTGAAAACTGTAAAGTATTACTGCAATAAAGAAAATCTAAATTAATGCAGAGATATCCCAGATTTGTGTAGCAAAAGTCTTGATAACCTAAAGATTTTTATTCTTTCCAAATTGACCTGGAATACAATCACGGTCAAAATCTCAGCAGTTCATATGTTAAAATACGAAGGGCCAAGAAAAAGTAAGACCATCTTGATAAAGAATCAAGGTGGAGGGTTAATGCAAATAGATAGCAAGATTTATGACGAAGTAATGGTCATGAAGGCAATCTGTTGTTGACATAAAAGTACATAGATAAACTGACCAAAGGAATAGAATAGGATCCAAAACCAGACCCATGTCTATGTGGTCACTTGATTTATGACAAAGAGGACATTGTAGCTGGGTCGACTAGTATCCATTTAGGGAAAAAAAGAATCTCCACTCCTACTTCACATGCAGATATTTCCAGATAGACTGTAGACATAAATAAATGCAAAAGGTTAAACACTAAAGCATCTAGAAGACAACACAGGAGATTATCTTCTTGACCTTTGGATAGGCAAAAATTTCTTAGCCAGGACTTAAAAAACCCCTAATCCAGTGGCTTCTGTAGCTCAGCGGCTAAGGCACCAGCCACATGCACCGGTGGTGGGGGGTTTGAACCCAGCCCTGGCCTGACGAACAGCAATGCCATCTGCAACAACAACAACAAAACCACTCACCCTAGAGGAAAAATATTAATAAATTGAGAATTTTTTTTTTTGAGACAGAGTCTTACTCTATACCCTGGGTAGAGTGCTGTGGTATTCTAGAGCACAGCAACCTCAAACTCTTGGGCTCAAGCAATCCCCTTGCCTCAGCCTCTCAAGTAGCTGGGACTACAAGAACAAATTAAGAATTTTTCTCCATCAAAGGTCTTCACTGGGAGTGAAAAGGCAAGTCATAGCATGAGAGAATATATCTACAATACATATTCCTGACAAAGGACTCATATCAGAATATGGAAAAGGACTCTTAGGCATCACCAATAAAAAAAAGTTCCAAATCAAAATGAGCAAATCATTTGAACAGGCAATTTATAAAATAGGATATGCAAATGGCCAAAAATGTTTAAAAAGGTGTTCACCATGATTAGTCATCAGGAAAATGTAAATAAAAGGGATGATTAAATACTACTAGACAACCACTAGAATCGTAAAATGAAAGCCTGACAGTATCAAGGGTTGAGAAGAATTCAAATTAAGGGTCACTCTCACACACCACTGTGGGGAACGCAGACACACGCCCAACCACACTAGGAAAACTCTTGGCAGTGTCAAAGTTGAACAGAGGCATACTTTATGGCCCAGCAACTCCACTCCTGGATTTGCTCTTGGTAGAAATGGCCACATGTGTTTTCTATGAGACCCAGCATCTTTGTGTGTGAGATTCCCAGACCGGGAGTGCCTGGAAACCTAAATGTCCATCAATAGAATAAATGGGCTGGGTGACAATGAGCATGAGGGCATTGTTGCTACGTACATGGGCCAGTCTCACAAAGGACACCTTCTGTGCAATCCCATCAATAAAAGGTTTAAGGGGGCGGTGCCTGTGGCTCAAGGAGTAGGGCACCGGCCCCATATACTGAGGGTGGCGGGTTCAAGCCTGGCCCTGGCCAAAACAGCAAAAATAAATAAATAAATAAAATGTGTAAAAATGGGTAACAATGATGACGTCAGAATGGGGAGTGATAGAGACTGGCAGGGAAACACTAGGAATTTCTGGGCTACTTTTCATGCTTAATCTTTCCACTAGGGTTCTATATATATGAACATTTTGAAAATTTGTTTAGTTGTTCATCCATGATACGTGTGCATTTCTGTACATATGTCTTACTTCAATACATGTTTTGTTTTTAAAAAACTTCTTGCCCTGGCTCGGCGCCTGTGGCTCAACGGGCTAGGGCGCCAGCCACGTACACCTGAGTTGGCGGGTTCGAATCCAGCCCGGGCCCGCCAAACAACAATGACGGCTGCAAGAAAAAAATGGCCAGGCGTTGTGGCAGGTGCCTGTAGTCCCAGCTACTTGGGAGGCGGAGGTGGGAGACTCGCTTGAGCCCAGGAATTGGAGGTTGCTGTGAGCTGTGATGCCATGGCACTCTATCCAGGGTGACAGCTTGAGGCTCTGTCTCAAAAAAAAAAACTTCTCACCCTAATCCTACAAGGTGATTCTTTTCTCCTAATTTGCCAACGAGGGAACAAGTCTCAGGGAACACAAGGAAGGCAGCTGGTGTCACAGGAGAGTGAGAGGCAGAGGCAAGATTCAAGCCCACCCTTGCCTCCCCGGACTCACACAGAGGGCCACTCACTTTTCCAAGCAGCCTGGCTCCTCACTGGGACTTTGTGCCTTAAAGGTGGGTCTCTAGTTCTCGGGGGGCTGCAGCAGAGCTTTAAGGGAGAAAGACTGGGCTGCCCTGGGTCCTTCCTTGTCCACAGCCCAGCCCAGCCCACCTGCAGCTACACCACCAAGCAGGGGCGGCCCCTCCTCTCAGAGCGCTCTCTGCTGAGCTGTGCGTGGGGGTCCCGACTGCACTGTCTGCTCAGCCCCTAGCTCCCACTCCTCCCTCACCGTCTGGGCCTAGCAAGCTCCTTTTCCTTCCTAAAGAGGAGTGAAGCTTCCTGGTGCTGGCAGCTCCCGTGACAGGGCTGGCCTTCCCGCTGTCTCCCTCCCTCCCCCACGCAGCTGGGAGATTCTTAAATCACCGCCTCCTCGCTGAAGAATCGGGACCTGGAAGCTGTCAGGAGCCTCTGCAGGGGCTGCCTGCCAGCCTCCCACAGCTCACAAGGGGGTCGCCACTGCCTGGGAGAGGCTACCTGGAGGCAGCCCTGCTCCCCTACCTCGGGCAGAGGCAGTGCCCCAGGTGAAGTGGCAGTGGTCTGTCCCCAGGATGTTGAGCAGGCACAGAAGGCTCTTAGGCTCCTGTTCACTGAGTGTGCCCCGTGCACTAAGATTTGGACCATGCACAACACACACGTGATCTGGAGACATGCCCTCCCCCCCAGGGGGTACTGTGATCACCCCCATCCAACAGTGGCAGGAAGCCAGGCTGCAGTCAACAGCGCGGTGCAGCACACGGGTGACACACACCCGGGCATTGGGCAGCAGCTCTCCCCACCACAGGGCCCTGTGGCATCCGTCTGTCCCCTTGGCTTCCCTGCTCCTGCAGACCTCACCCCAACTCTGCCCCTCCTCCACCCCCCACCGTGTCCTCACGCTGTCTGCTCTGGGATTAGTCCCTGATCCCTTAATTTCACCTCTATCCTGGGTTGGGCGCGGCTGCCCACCCTCCAAGCTTCCATTTCCCTGTCTGTAAACCGGAGCTGCCAGTAGCACCTATTTCATAGGGTTTGGTAAGGATTGAGTAAAATTTTATTTGTAGAAGGATAAAATTAAGAGGTTAATAAATGGCAGCTGGGTATCCTTTTTTTTTTTTTAACATATGGGATGTAGCAATAAGATACCGGATTGCAGGGTTTCAGATTCTCTGTTACCCCATCATCACCACTGCTGCAAGGACCCAGCACTATTTGTCAGCTTTCCTTATCTGAAAAACTCTAATCATTTCCATTTGGGGACTTCAGAGATTAGATGTAGACAAAAGATTAGTAATCACATATCAATTGTTTGCAGGAATTGCCCTTAAAGTGCATGGAAATCACTCATCTGACAAATAACTTATGAACTGGTGGCAGGAGGAGGTAGGGAAAAAGAAAAACTCCAGGGCCCAGAAGCACGGAACCTGCCACCCTGGAGGAACCCAATACATTTAAGAAAAGAGCAGCCAACACTGGCCAGTGGCTCATGCCTGTAATCCTAGTGCTGGGAGGCCAAAGCAGGAGGATCACTTGATTTCAAGAGTTCCAGACCAGCCTGAGCAATGTCTCTGTGAAAAATAGAAAAATCAACCTGGAGTTGCAGAGCCTATAGATCCAGCTACTCAGGAGTCTGAGGCAGGAGGATGGCTTGAGCCCAGGAGTTTGAGGTTGCTGTAAGGTAGGCTGAGGCCAGGGAACTCTAGCCTGGGCAACAGAGTAAGACTCTGTCTCAAAAGAAAGAAAAAAAAGAAGCACTTGTGTGGATCTGATTGAGCAGTCCTAGCCTCCCGCCAGGGTGACACCAAGGCCTGCCATAGTGACAAGGAGGGCGTAGGGGTGGGGGGTCTGGGTTAGTGCAATCTCCTCTTCCCTGTCTGCACCTGACTTTCCAGGTAAGAGGAGGACAGCCCCAGGGCGTGGATGAGATGTCGCCTCCTCCACCTTCAGCCACAGCTACTGCCTCATGAGGAAGCCTGAACAGGAGCACCTGTGGGGTCCTTTTCAGGGAAAGGAAGGAGGACAGAGTCAGGAGTCGAGGGAATCACCTGCCTCATGGCTTGAGCCATGCTTGGGCTAGCACCAGATCCAGGACGCTAAGCCACAACCCTTAGAAAGCAAACTCTTCCTCTGTCACTCAGCGTGGAAAGGATTCTCCAGCAAAGGCTGACTCGGAAGGCCCTTTCTGAGCCTCAGGAGAAGTGGGCCAAACTCTCTTGCCGCTCTCTCCCTGCACAGCCCTGAACTGGCAGCCTTGGAAGCACAGGTCTGGGCAAAGCCGGGGCACCAGCATCCGCGGCCAGGAATTCCCAAAAGAGCCTCCCGCCTCCTGGTCCTCGCCTTCTTGGGTCAGGCAAGGAGGGGGAGGGGCAGTTCTCAGTCGTGGGCAGGAAATGGGGGAGGGAAGGGGAGAAAGAGAAGGACTCTGGGTTTGTCTTGCCACCTCTCCATCTTTTCCTGTCCGGGAGGCACCTCTCTTAGGGCCTTTCTGGGTGGAGACATGTTAAGCAGAGCCCACAGTGTGGCACCATGATTTCTGACTCTTGGCAGGTGTCCTTAAAAGCATTTCATGCCAACCAAAGTGAGGTCCAACTCCCGGCTGCCTTGTGTTTTCTTTAACAAGTTCCACATCTCTCACCAGCTTCTGAATCCCTAAAGCAAGGTCAAGTGGGAGTTTAATAGCTGTCTCTGGCACTGTGCAGAGGGCAGCCCTTTGAACTCGGTGTCTCCACCCCACAGGTGGGAGGTTCCCACCACCCATAATTTAGAAGGTGGGGTGGGGGGTGCTGAGATTGCCCAGGGGGAAATCTCAGGACTCCTTTTGTTCCCAGGCAGCTTTTTGAGATCTCCTGGAGCATTTCTGTTCTAGAATCAGATAGCTCTTATAACTGGGCTGGCACAAGTCACACAGCATCCTCTCTTCTAGATGTTTCTACCAGTCACACGGTGCCTGTTTCGTGGAGACACTGCCTTCCCCCTGGTCGATAACAACAGGTTAGAAAGGAGAAATTGTCTTCAGTTATAGCACCCAGGACACGCCCGAACTTGTCTGATCTTGGAAGCTAAGCAGGGTCTGGCCTGGTTAATACTTGGACAGGAGGATGGAGAAATTGCTGGACTTTGACGATGAGGGTTCTAACATCAGACTGGAGCTCACTTAGCTGCGTCCCTTAACTCCCTAGGCCACACCATTAAGAGAGAGTTTCTTCCACTTAAAAACACACACACACACAGGCTGGGAGCAGTGGCTCATGCCTGTAATCCTAGCACTCTGGGAGGCCGAGGTGGGTGGATTGCCCGAGTTCACGGGTTCGAGACCAGCCTGAGCCGGAGCGAGACCTCATCTGTAAAAACTAGCCGGGCGTTGTGGCAGGCGCCTGTAGTCCCAGCTACTTGGGAGGTTGAGGCAAGGAAATCACTTAAGCCCAGGAGTTTGAGGTTGCTGTGAGCTACCACACCACACACTCTACCAAGAGCGACAAAGTGAAACTCTGTCTCCAGAAAAAGAAAAATGTGCGCACACACAGAGGAGAAGAAAGGTGACGTGAACCTCCTGGGAGATGTATTAAATCATTCAAGGCCAGCCTGCTCGTTGCACGTGGGAAGACTCATATATGTCCTGCTAGGGAGCGTGTGCCCCAAACAGGAGCAGCTTCTCCTCAGCCCACCCAGGCTGCCCCCAGCTTGTTTAATGCCACTTCGGCAGAATAAATGTTTCTCCAACTTTCCAATGCAGAACTAGACTCTTAAACACGTCTTCTGCATTCTCCTATGTGAGGCTCAGGCAGACCGGGGTCCTCCCACATCTGTGTAGCCCCCAGAACGTGAACAGAGAGAGAAGTTTCCTTTGATTTATTTTTCTTCCTCCTCCTTTCCTAACCTTACACAAGACATAATCCAGAAAACGGTCCAGATGGAGAGACACTGGCTTTGAAGCAGGAGGCCGGGGGAAGGAAGAAAGAGGAGAGGAACTCTCTTTCCAGTTGTTCGCCCTGGGGAGAAATCCTCCTCCCCTGGAGTTTGTCTCCCGCGCTAACTTGAGATGGCAGAGATGGAGTATGGGGTCCTTCCCAGAGGAGGAGGGAAGCCCCGCCGACCTGGATGATAACCCAGCCCTCTCTTCTCTCATCCCATCCTGCACACATTTGGCACAACCTGGGTAAGAGATCCGCCTCCGTGCTGGGTCCCCACCTCGGGAGACTTCATGATGCCGCACTCACCTGTTCCATGTAATTTCAGAGACTTTCAGTCTATTTTAATACAATGAACTTGACAATACAGATGGAGATGAAGATGGAAATGAATGTCTCCCATTCTGTGTTGTTGCAACCGTCTCTCTCTGCCAGAGTAAGTGGCTAAGAAGGTTGTTGCCCCAGGTAGCACTGCCTGGCCCTAAAGTCATCTCTCGCGGACCCCCTGGACACCTGCCTGTACCCAGGGTTCCTGGCCCTCCTGCACAGGCACCTCAGCCTCGTGCCCAGTTCCCTTGCTTTGCAGCTGCCTGAAAGGGGGCAAGACTCACATAAACTGAGTTGCTGCTATGTTTCCTATGCTTTCACTTATATTGGCTGATATAATTTTCACAAAAATTCTATGAGACACAACATAGAGTTCACAACATTGAAGCTCAGAGAGGCCAAGTGACTTATCCAATGACACACAGCTAATAGATGGCAGAGCTGGGATCTGAACACTGGCCAATCCGATTCCAAAGCCCACGTTTTCTCCAGTGTCCACTCCCAAACTTGTCCACAGGGTTTACACACAGGAAAAACTGCACATCTTGCCTTGAGGACTTTCCTGCTATCTCTACCGGGCCATAGGGTGTTGTCCAGGTGAGAGTGAACTCCTTGGGGAGACTAAGGGAGCACAGGTGTCACCTCTTTAGAGCTCTCAGGGGACACTGCTCCAACTCTGCTCCCACCCATGGCTAACCAGGGTTCTAGCAGGTAAGACAAAAAATCCTGGGCACCAGGGTGGGGGCCTTCCAGAGAGACGGGAAATACTGTTCCGAGAGATTCGTAGCAGCGGCCAGGACACCCCTTGGCACCTTGCTCTTCTAAGATTGAGGGGTGTCCTGCCCTGTCATCAACATCCCTCAGCATTGGCACGTGCACCTGCCTTCTGTCTGGGAAGCTTTCCCTCTGTGATGTCGCGCTCTGGGTGCTTCGCAGAGCTGCCTGGCATCCAACCACCCTCCTGTTTTGTTTGGGTTTTGCTTCAGCCGTGCACATATGAGACAGAGGCGGAGAACTTGCTTCTTCATTTCTGAAAGTACCAACTGGTAGCAACTCTGACTGTTACAGTCAGCCTTCACTGTCACAGAACCCTAAGGACAGAAAAGGCAGAGGAACAGAAGAAAATGAGATGCCTAAACAGCCTGAAGAAACAAGAGAGGAGAGAAAAATGGAGACTGCAGTATCAGCTGCCACTGAAGTTCAGGGGCGTCCTTGAGTGGAGAGAAAAGTCCACAAGGATGGAGTGTGTCTCTCTGTTGCTATATTCACACACATATCCTCTAGGGCAGGCTGGCCTGACACCTGTGGTTCGAGGGTCTGTTGGGCTCTCCTGGCTATTATGTCCTAGTGGAAAAAACCCATGTGTTGGTCCTGGCCCTGCCACTAAACAGCTGAACAAGTCTCTTCCACTTCTTGGGCCTGAGTATTCATCTTTAAAAACAAAAACAAAAAACGTAAAAGCCCTCTGTGATTTCTTCCAGGTTCAGGGCAGGGAGGCATTACCCATGCTTCCTTCCTATTATATAAGTCCTGTGCCAGCATCTTGACCTTGAACTACGAACTTCATTCCCCTTGAAGCCTTAGCTACCCAAGTGTTTCCAGGCTGCCTGAGACCTCTGGGAACCTGTGCTGTCCACTAGGACATACAGGATGAAGACAGAAAGATGTAGTCAGATGACTCCCCACACTCAAACCCATCCTATACTCCTTTACTAGAGGAACTTCCTAAAACCAAAGTGCTCTTCTGCCTGTGACTTCAGGAGCACCTCACGCGCACCCCCCAGCTGGCCCTTCCCAACCTTTCTAGACAGTTTTGTTTGCCACCACCTGCTGGCCCTATATTGTCACCCCTATACTTCAACTGCCTGGAAATCACACCCAGCCCTTGGGACCCTTCTCTAGCTGTGTGTCTTCCATAAAGACTCTGCTGTGCTCACCCTGTTTTTGTTGGACTAGGTGTTCTGGCTTTTTCGTGTGTATGTATTGGTCTCATTCCCAGATCTCTGTCCCCCTCATCTTCGCCCTTCCCAGATGTAGCATGGTCAGCTCTGGGGATGATCTTAGCCTTCTAAGATTTTAAGATGATGCAAATAAAATAGAAAGAATTGGGTCTCAGCAATCTGAAATGAGAGTTCTTGAAGTTGAGTAAAGGCAAGTTGGGGATGGAGTATGTGTGTGTATGTGTGTGTGTATGTGTGTGTGTGTGTGTGTGTGTGTAAGAGGAGGAGGAGTGTGTGGTGTGGTTAGAATGGCATTGATGGACCCTTTCAACCTGGCACTGTTGTGATTGTGTGCAGAGTATCTGACATTTCTTCAGGGCAGGCTCTTTAATTTCCTTGGATAAATCTTGGAGCCCTAGACTTGCAGGGTCCCATCTGTGGCTCTGGTAAGAAGTAACTCTGTTATTATGAGAAAGTGTCTGAGTCAACAGATGTCTGAGAAGCTAGGGGAAGGCCTAGGGAGGCTAAAAGCCTAGTGCTCCTACTCCTGAGATAAGGACATCCTTCTCAGAAAAAGCCACACATCCTGTCCACACCTGTCCCACCAGCCGGCCGCACAGCCTTTGAGTGGGGCCAGCTGTGGGCCTGCAGAAGGCACCCGGGGCAGCTGGGGAAGCCTTCCCCGCCTCCTTCAATGGTCAGCTTGATTTACTTATGGCGCAGGTGGAGGCTGGGGGCTCCGCCTGGCTTCCCTTGTTTTCCCACCTGCCTGCAGTGCGGTTTGTCTGCTGGCGCCACTGAGGCGTTGGGGCTGGGGGAATTTGATCGGCAAGGAGGGGGAGGATGTCTCAAGATGTGAGTACAGTGCAATCCTTCCCTCCTTCCTCCCCTTGTGCTGTTCAGGCGCCCTGTGAGAGGCTGAAGCTGGAGTGTTTGAAAGATACAATAAATAAGGGAAGCTGCCCTGAGTGCTCAAATTGTCCTCTGGAGCCGGGCAGCTGCCTGGGGGCTGGGCAGGTCCAGCCAGGCACCCTGCACATACCAGGCATGGGGCTGCCTCTCAGGGACTGGTACAAGGTCAAGGGCAGCTTCAGAGTTCATTCTCCTGGCCCCTGACAATCTCCATGTGATCCAAGTGTCCCTGCCTCCCTAGATGTGCGGAGGCTTCTGTTCTCAGGGCTTTCCTATTATCTTCATACGCGTATAGGAGAGAAGGAGCCTGGGTTGGGGCCCACCAGGTTCCAAGCCAGCTTGGGTTGGTGCTGTTCCCCCTTTTAACCTCTGCCTGGGTGCCTCTCCTGACCCTGTGTCTGCTGCCTGACCTGAGAACTGACTCTTCTCCACCTCTTGCCAGCCCCTGCACAATGCCTGGGTGCCTGGGCACAGACGTGCGATCGGGAGAGCCCCAGACTCTGGGCTGGGGTCACTCCAGCCTTCTGCACCAGGGCATGGGGCCTCGAAGTTTCTGCTTTCCTAGCTGATGTATTCTGCACTGAGCCTTTTCCCACCCTAAAGTATGTAAACGGAGCCCTGCAAGTTCCCTGGTTATTATTTCTCTTGCCTGCCTGGTGTTCTAGGCTTTGTGGCCCTTGGGCAGCACAGAGAAGTTTGAAATGGCAAGGCAGGAAGGGCCACTGCAGACCTTACCACTGTCCACCTCGGTCATTTGGAACCAAGCCCTGACTGTCTCCAGGGCCTGGTGCTAGATATTCTTGGACTCATGACACACTTTCTCTTTCAGGGGGCTTGTAATCTAGGGTGGGAGGGAGGGTGGAGGTGACAAGCTAAGTCCTAATACACGGGAACAAATGCTCAACAGGAATGAGAAGCGTGTGCTGTAGAATTCAAGGAACAGGGAGTTCGTGGAGGGCAGAACTCCCCTTTCCCCACGGCTGACATCCCTTCCTTCCTGCAGGCTAGGCCCCTCAGCAGCCCCTCAGCAATGAGTGGACCCCCAGGGCCCCACCATCCAGTGCTGTGGGGTCACCAGAGACAGGTGCTGGCAAACCCCAAGCTTTGTTTCTTTGCCTCCTGCGTGCACTGTCTCACCTCCTTCCCTCGCTCCCCTTTCCTTGCGTGTCCATGCCCAATTCTCCCTCTTTACAGCAGGAATATAATGTTCAGCTGTCTTACACCCACTCTCTGAATGCTGCCAGCGAATAATGACTAAGGTGGTGGGTGGAAGTACAGCAAGTCGAGACCAATTTAGCAGTCCAGGGTGCCAGGAGGAGGTAATTTAGTAGCAAACGGCTTTGCAACAGCAAAGAGAGCGAAGGGGCCCCCCCAAGCCAACACACCGGTGTCCAAGCGCACAGCCCTGCCCTGGTGCCTCCGGCAGGGATTGCCTCATGCCCAACCGGCTATGAGGTGAGGTTAGACACCCATACAGGGACAGGCAGTGTTTGCAAGGATGCTCACCCATCCTCATCTCAGCTCCAATTTCGATACACTTGAGGGCCCCTGTTTCTGCCTCACACTGCTCTCCTCTCTTCTGGTGGCTGCAGCTCGGCTTGGGAGGATCTGCAGCCCCGATGGGGTCAAGGCCGCTGCTCCAGGCATGGCAGAGATCCAGGTGCTGTGGTATTCAGCTCACAGGGTGTGGATCTTCCAGGTCCAGACCTCTTGGGAGTCTCTGAAGATTTGTGTTATACGATGCACTTGGGATTATGAGTCTGGGTATCACGGGAGAGCCCGTCTCAGAGCTAGAGACGATGAGAAGGGATTGAATGAATGTGTGTTTGTGTGTGTGCGCACATGCTCCTGCGCGGGGTTTGGCATCATCCTGAAAGCAGGTATCTTCCCCCTAGTGATTAACTGGCATGGAAGCAAATCTCCTAGTGATCTGTGCGGGGCAGCTCTTTGCTGCCTTTGTTCCAGGTACTGGATACAACCCACATCGCATCTGCTCAGACACCAATTTCGCTTGCCACTTAGTAAGAAAAATCACCTCTCTGCTGGATTGATTAAAACAATTAGCTTTAGCTGTCAGCTAACACACCCCTTCCCTCCCTGCTTGTCGTCTGTCTCTGTCACTTCCCCGCCTTCCCTTTACAGACTTCTTCCTGGGAAGCTTCTTCCAATTCTCTTTTCAACTGGGGGGCAGCCTCCATGCCAGATTGCCCCCGAAGTCTGGTTTCCACGCTCTGCTTAGGTCACCAGTGAACAGACTGAAATCCCATTTTAGTTTGGAGCTTTACTCGCTTATGGACAAGATGGAAATACCAAAATACTGACATTTGTAATGCTCAAGTCACCTTCGACTTCTGCAATTACAAGAGGTGCTCCAGGTGACTTGTATTCACCTTCTGTCATCAACATACAAGGTGGACATAAAGTTTCTGTGCAATTTAAAATAGTTTAACATAGTAAGTTGCACAGGAACGTCCATCCTGTATATAGAGCATTAAAAGTTTAATACAGTTTTTTCCTTTCTTAAAATATGTATACAGTTTTTTTTTTGGCCGGGGCTGGGTTTGAACCCGCCACCTCCAGCATATGGGGCCAGAACCCTACTCCTTTGAGCCACAGGTGCCACCCAGTATGTATACAGTTTTTGCCACCCTACGTATATTATATGATAAAGTTTGCTATTCCCATGAAATTTCACAAATTTAGAGTCTGTAGAGGCAAGTTTTACTCTAATTTCAATGTGGAGTGGGTTAAACCTTATGGATTGACAAACTATTAAAAAAAACTGACTTATGATAAATTTCATTCCTTACATTTCAAGTAGACATTCCATCACCCTGGATACTCCCTAATTTATTGTCTATTGAGCTGAACATTTAGGCATGTCAAATGCTGAGGGAGAAGGGAGGTGGAAGGCAAAGGGAGACCACAGAACAAGTGAAGGTCACTCTAACGCTTTCATCATGCTTCAATTACAATGGTTATGAAAGTAACCCGTTATTCGAATTTAAAAAAATCTCTTGTTTTCCCTGCATAGGAAACACTTGCCAACAATCCCAATTAATTCTTGAGCCTAAATCCATTTCATTAGTGAGACCCAACGGCCTGGTAGTGATAACCCCAGAGTGGGAGTCAAGACAGCTGGGTTCACATCTTGGCATTCCTCTTAAAATCCTTGGTGAACCCCTTTCCTTTTGAGGGGCTCACTCAGTTCCCATGTCAGCCAAAGGGTGGAAAGACAGTCTTACAGAGTTGTTATAAGGTGTAAATAATTTATGCCCCCTTTTCAAGTGTAAGGTCCTGTACAAATAAAAAGGGCTATTAAAATCATTATTAAGGAAGCTTAGAGATGGTGAAAGTCAGGCAGGAAGCATGAGTGTGAGAGACCTCTGATGGAAACTGCAGCCTGGCAGAACGGCTTTGCCAAGGGGCATGGAGGCGGCTAGCCTGAAGCCCAGCTTAGCCGTGCTGGTTCCAGTGGACAAGTCCCATCAGCTCCTCTAAACCCTTAGAGGAGGAGAGCTAGAGACCAGTCTGCACACTGGGTGGAAGCAGTGATGAGAAGTGAGTTATCTCACCTTTGCCATTCCCCAGCTTTGTTTGGACTGGGGGGCAGGGCACAGCCCTGCAGAGGAGGCCACCCGTCCTGCTAGGGAGAGTCCTCTGTCCTCAGCTCTCAGCTTGCATCTGGAGTCAGGACTTTGGCTGTTGTTTCATCAACTCTCTTCATACCCTCCTTACGTTCAACTTCACGGTTGAGCTCGGGGCACCTCCTCCCTGTTGGGGAAGGTTCCAACTCAGCTGCCTTCTGCTGTGTTCAAACCTAGTATAACCCAATCGTCAATGTACTTCTCACTGATTCAGGCGTGCTAGCTCTTCTTCCCAATTCCCATCTCAGATTTTAGTCTCAAAGTATTAGTTAGCCTTTCTTGTTATCCCCCCATTGTCCTGGGACCTCCCATGGATAAGATCTTTAATAAATAGTAAAATGCATAATTTTTCAAACTTAAGTAATGATCTTTGAAAAGAAAACTAAAATCATTGTGGACATACAAGAACACATGTGGTAAACCCAATATAAGAAATAAGTGGGTGGTGCTGAGGACATGGGAAGAGAGTCACCTGACCTGTGTGACCTTGGAGAAATCACAGCCAGATTACCTTCCCAAACATGGTAGCAATTCACACTCCCAACAGCTGCTCAAGAGTGTCCATTACAGTTTTTAGGCTGTAGCAGTACAAAGATCTATTCAAAGGCAAACTCAAAGAGCAGATATGTAAATTGTCTAAAAGATTCCCCAGGCCGTTGGATACTTTTTTTTTGAGACAGAGTCTCACTTTGTCGCCCCTTGGTAGAGTGCTGTGACATCACAGCTCACAGCAACCTCAGACTCTTGGGCTCATGTGATTCTCTTGCCTCAGCCTCCCAAGGAGCTGGGACTACAGTCGCCCACCACAACGCCCAGCTATTTTTAAAGGCAGGGTCTTACTCTATCTAGCTCAGGCTGGTCTTGAACCCCTGAGCTCAGGTGATTCACCCGCCTCGGCTTCCCAGAGTGCTGGGATTATAGGCATGAGCCACTGCACCCCACCAATTGTATACTTCTTTGTAGGGAAAATTCCAGAAACACCTCATATTGCCCTTTCAGATTCAAAGGGCAAGATTTTACTTTATTTTTTTTTTCAGGTGCCTTTTCTAAAACATAAGGCAGGATTTTAAAACTTCAGGTCTGGCTCATACCTAGACATTTCCCTTTCTGTAATTGTACTTTGGGGGTTAATAGATCTGGAGATTGAGTGGGGAGGTAAGGGTACCCCCCCATCCCAAACTGTTGGAGGCAGGGCCTGGGATAGCTTTATCTAGGCAGAGACCCTGAAAAGAGCTGACCAGATAAAACAGGGAGAAAAATCAGAGGCCACACCTATAAAGAGTGCCCACGTAGATATCCACTGTTGCAAAACACGCTCCCTGCCAAGGGCCTCTGACAGCTCTCCTTTTTCTGTTACTTTATTAAACAAGCATTTAAGGAGAGCCTACTCAGAGACCCCAAAGGCTACTCTGAGCTGGAAATTCACTACACAATCTTTGCTTTTAGAAACTTTGTAGACTCTTCAGGAGCCAGTGGGTAAATGCTGTCTGTCATAGCATGGAATGATGGTAGGAACTCAGAGGAAGATACCTAAGCTAGCAAAGAAAAAGATAGGGGAAGCTTTCTTGGAGGGGTTGATCCTATGGTTGGTTAAACCCCAAAGTGGAGAACTGGGTAAGAATGTTCTACAAGGAAGAAACAGTATGTTTCTGTGCTCTAAGGTATCAGAAGAAAAGTGGGAAGAACCAGGGTCCAAAGTCTCACTGAGCTGAGTTCAAATCCCTCTTCCTCTGTTTACCAACCTAGCTAGGTTATTTAAGTTGTACGTACCCTGCAGGGCTGCAGTGAAAATTAAATGAGGCAATGAATAAAAATCATTGGGCACACAGAGTACTAGGGAATGGTATTAAACGTTACAATGTTATCCACTACACAGGTCTGTAAGCTGCTTAACCACGGGTTTCTCATCATTACATTATTCATCTTTGTAGCCTCACTGCCTAGCACAGAGCTTGCATTTGGTAGGCACCCCATGAATATTTATGAAATGAATGTTGAATAAGTGCAAAGGCATATAAATAAGATTTCAGGATTAGAAAGCCATTTATATATGTCTGGAACCATCTACCTCTTCACTATATGTGCAGACACACGGCTGCTCAAAACTGAAAGGCAATCTTTCCCTTACACTCTCCCAAAGCATTGCCCCCCCAACTTTGCACACTGTACACAGCAGCCATCCTTCTGTGGCAGCCCCCCAACATGCATCTAACGAGTCACACACAGACAGATGGGGGCACCTCCTGCAGACACACAAATGCCCAAGCTGAACTGTTAGAACAGTTTTACCCCCAGGCACACAGTGGCTGGTGTAAATGTTAAATAACAGCCATCTCCAGCAACAGCAAATATCCCATCCACCTTCTTGTTTGCAGACACACACCCACAAGAGATGCCCTTTCTTTTTTTCCACTGGTTTTCTTCTCACCTTAAGCAGAGAAAGTGCCCCACACTCACATCCACCCACCTGGGACCTCTTACTTGGACTACCGGTTGCCCTGATTGCTCCCATTTTAGCTGTAGGACCTCAGGGCAGACCCTTCTCTTATGGTGGCCTCAGTTTCTTCACTGGCAGACACAGAGAGTTAACCGTGCCAGCCTGGTAGTTACGTTGTGAAGATCAATGAGATAACAAATGAGATAACGTCTATGATGTGGAGAAAGCTCCTCAGAAGAAAAGCGCTGGATAAATACAAGGTGCAACGCCACACCTGATTAACCTGTATGCTTCCTGCCCACGGACTCCTGCCCACGGCCTGTGTTTTTTTCCGCCCTTGAACACAAACACCTTTCCTGTCGGTAAATATTATCTCTAATGCCCATATACAACCCCCCCAACACCTCCACTCTCCTCAGCACACCTGCAGACAATTGTTTTTGAACTTGGAGAAAGCTCAGGTTACAAACACCCTCTTGCCCTACCTGCTGCCTCTTCTCCAGGGTCTTTGTACAGGAGGGACTGTCAGGCAGACAGCTCATCTCTCTGTGGCTTCCTCGATTCCTATGAGGCCTCACGTCCAGCAGCCTGGGGGACACTGATATTGAGCAGCCCCCACCATGCACTGTCCAGAACTCTTCCCTGTTGCTAGTTTGCCAGCGCAGGGGGACTGGTAGCAGCAGAAGGGTGTGGATGGACTATGAGGACGGACCCAGGAATGCTTGAGGTGCTCAGATCCCTAAGATTGTTAAGATCCCCAAGATCCTTATTCCTGGGAAACTGACAAGTCTGGAGCACTTTCCCAGGCCTGACGCACTGGTGGGCGGGCAGAACATTCATTTGCTCCACAGTTCAATCCCTTCCACTTGGAGCAGGGAGGGAAACATCACCTGGCCCTCTGTGCTGTTCCAGTGCCTTTGTGGCTGAGTTGTGTGAGCTCTCCAGGGTGAGTTGGGGAGGGAGGGTGGATCTGGCTGCCTGTGGTTGGCTGAGGGACAGAAATAAATGTGGTGTGTGTGACTCCGCGTGTTTCTCTGTATGTGGCTTTGCCTAAATTCCTGAGCTGCACACCCAGGTCTGACCCTGATGACCTGCAGCCCCAGGGAGCCACTTAGACACCCCTGCTTAACCACCCTCCTCTCTAACCATCCCAGCCTCTTATTCCTTGAGGGAAACATTCCAAACCTCTAACTGCATCCCTGCCCTCCCTGCCAGCCAGCGTGGACAGCCCATCTGCAAAGTTCCAGAAGGCAAAGTTCAGTGGCCTGCCCGACTGTCAGACCCTCTCCCAAAGGCAGCGCCACCGCAGCCTCCCTTCCTCACCTCCCACTTCACCTCTGCCACCAGTGTCACCTAATATTTAAGTCCACCGAGCTCAGATTTGGGCTGGGAGGAGATAAATTCTGTCTAGAGGAGACTAGGAACAAAGACAGCAAGATAGACACACTATCATTCCCGCAGCACCCACCCTGGCAAAGGGACAGACCCTGAAAGCTCCGTGCCGAGACAAAGACACCTCGACAGACAGCGACACAGACAAAGACCGACGGACGCGGGGGCACGGACTGACTGGCACGTCGCGGGAGCGCAGTCTCCCCGCAGCCCGGCGCCCTGCGGCGGACGCGGCCAGGGGCGAGCTGGACCTCGTCCCTGCACCTTACCTGTCTCCTGCGCTGCCGGGCTCACTTGCGATCGTTTCTTTCCCCCGTATGTTTCCCGGCGAGTTCTCGACTCTCTTCTTTTTCCAGAGCTGCAGGGCCGGGCCGGTTTCGCCGCAGCTGTCGCTGGCAGGACGAGGCAGGCAGAGAAACTTTCGGCCTCCCAGCGCGGCCGCAGCCAGCCCGCTCGCCCGCTCCCGGCCTCCGCGCGGGTCCCGGAGCCGCGGGCGGGGCGGGGCGGGGCGGGGCGGGGCGGGGCGGGGCGTGGGCGGGGCGGGGCCAGCGCCGGCGCCGCTCATTGGCCGGGGCGCGACCGGCAGCCTGGTGCCTGCTGCTCCGCTGCCTTTGTTCCCGGCTGACAGCTGCGGCTGCTCCCGACCTTCGCGATCCTCAGTGCCCCGGCCCGGCCGGCGCGGAGTCCCGGGTCCCCCGGTTCCCCTCCCTTGACTTGTGTCAGCCACCCCGCGCAGCACTGCCCGCTCAGTCTTTCTCTCTCGCCGCTGTCCCTTCCTCCAACTGTCCGCATCTTTCTTTTATCCCTTCCTTTTTTTCCTTACCTGTACTCCGTTCTCCTTTATCCATTCCTCCTCCTGCTCTTTTTCTCCTTATTCCCTTCTTTTTTATAACCCTTTCCTCTTATTCTCCGGTTTCCTTTTCCTAGTTTCTCTCCTCCTTCCTGCAGAAGGCTGGATTTCTTGTTTCAAGGACCCACCGGACCAGCAGTCCAGTGAGGGTCATTGCTTCACCCCACGGGGTTTCAGGCTGGAGTCTCGGGCACTCCCTCTCCCAAAGCATTTCCAAAGCTAGCTTTTCCAGCTTATTCCCAGGGCTGAGTTTCAGGGAAAGCCCAGGCCTGTTTCAAGTTTATAGCTATTAATCTCACCCAGTGCGCACTAACACTATCATTTTCTCTCCAACCCTAATTTTTAACATTAAGCAATTAATCTGGGAGGAGAACTAAGTTGGACAAAAGGCCAGTTAACTGGGGAGCCAGGTGCTGCATGAGGCTTGGGGACCTGCGGATACAGAGAGGCTAATCTCCTAAAAGGGGACGGTGGCAGCTCTGCTCAGAGTGTCAGCCTTAGCTGGGTGTGTGAAGGGGGAAGGTGGGGTGGGGTAGGATGGAGATGGCTGACCTCTGATTATAAATAGAATGTGTCAAGACAATCCAAAGAGGAACAAAACATTTTGTGTCTGCTACTCCCAGCTCAAAACCTTTGAGAACCCTCTTTGCCTCCAGCCTTCCGCTGTTCCTTGAAAGGCAGCACAGCCTTTCACTTGTAAAATGAGGTAGCCAAGTCAGGGTGGCCCACACCTGTAATTTTAGCATTCTGGGAGGCCGAGGAGGCTGGATTGCCTGAGCTCAAGATTTGCAAACCAGCTCTGAGCAAGAGACTCTGTCTCAAAAAATGTCCTGGTGTGGTGGGCTCCTGTAGTTCCTCCTAACTTTTGGGGAGGCTGAGGCAAGAGGATCACTTGAGCCCAAGAGTTTGAGGTTGCTGTGAGCCTCTGTCTCCAAAAGAAAAAAAATGGTAGCCATTCCAAAGTGTAAAGTGTAAACTCCCCAAGGGCAGAGATTTGTTCTCTGTTCCTCTTACCGGAGAGACTTGTTCTGTTTTATTCAGGGATGTATCCCCAACACCTAGAACTTGCCAGGTGCATGGTAGGCATTCCATCAATATTTGTTAAATGAATGAATTCGTAGTTTATAGGTTTGCTGTGAGAATTAAGTGAGAATCCCTGGCTTGTAGTAAGCGCATACACATGGCAGCAAATACAAGTGATACCACAATTTCTAAGTGTCAAATGTTACCTCCTTTCCCCATGTTTATATATACACTTGTGCCTCAGTCTGAAGAGCTTTTCTCATGTTCCTCTAACTCTACCTCTTGAAATTTGAGACATAAGGCTTGGCGCCTGTGGCTCAACGAGCTAAGGAGCCAGCCATGTACACCTGAGCTCGCGGGTTCGAATCCAGCCTGGCCCGCCAAACAACAATGGTGACTGCAACCAAAAAATGGCTGGGCGTTGTGGCGGGCGCCTGTAGTCCCAGCTACTTGGGAGGCAGAGGCAGGAGACTCGCTTGAGCCCAGGAATTGGAGGTTACTGTGAGCTGTGATGCCACGG
>CAUYRH010065370.1:0-35948 GCA_963574655.1 Perodicticus potto | reverse complement strand
CCCAGCCGCAAGGAAGCTGTTACTCGGCTGCCATCTTGCTCCGCCTCCTTCTATTTACTTATTAAACAAGCTGCTCACACTGTATATGAGAGGGCACTGAAAGAGGCTTAAAGTTACTGACCAATGGCTCTTAAGCTTTTTTTTAATGACTTTGCTATTTTATTAATGGTGAATCTTTGATATTGATTGTTGGATAAGAAGTAATCCCAAGTAAATGTTGACAATTCTGTGTTTATATAATATTTTAGCTTACATAGAAGTAGGTTGAAAAACAAAGAGCCTTTCAGACAAATGTGTTTTGAATCTCAAACTGGGTTATGAAAATCACAGTCCCATGGCTGGGTGCTGTGGCTCACACTTGTAATCATAGCTACTCAGGAGGCTAAGACAGGAGGACTGCTTGAAACCAGGGGCTTGAGGTTAACACCACTGCACTCTAGCCTGGGCAACATAGCAAGACCTTGTCCAAAAAGAGCAAGAAAAAAATCACAATTCTATGAAGAAACTTAGTACTTAAGACTTTCGTTTTTAGGTTTTATTTTCAAAAAAAAGAGATTCTCTTATTTCTAACTTATTATATAGTTGATGCACGAATAAATAAAGTCAGGTCTGCTCTTTACTATACAGGAGGAGAACAGCAAACTATGCCTGCCTAGATCCTCAAACCACCCCTCAAAATAATCACTTTTTTCCAAATGAAGTATTGAAATGAAGACTATGAAGTGCTGACAATTAAGTTCATGAACTCATCCTAGGAAAAGGGCCACATACCTCACTGCTGAATATCACTACGGTCCCCTTCCAAGTATTCCCCTTGGGAAGCTACGCACTGATGCCAGTTCCTAGTTCACACTTAATGAAATTTTGGAACTCTTTTTCTGAAAAGGCCACCAAAACTGTTGTCATATTACCCTCAATGTTCTCTTTTCAATATTTCTTTCATTTGGAGGTAAAGAAAAAAGTCACTGGGGGTTGAACAGCTGAGTCGGGAGGGAGCTGCAATACAGTTATTTATTTACTGGCTAAAACCTCCCTCACAAATGGTGCCGCGTGAGTTCTTTGCTTTTGTTCATCTTTGAGCTCCTTTGGGACCATTTTTGCACACACCTTTCTCATGCCAAGATTTTCAGTTAAGATTTTCCTTGACCTGCTACCCTTCCCACAGTCAGCCAACGGTTGTAACACACACCACTTGACAAATTTTTGCAGTTTTCCTCAGTTCTGCTTGTTACTGGCCACCCTGACCTCTCTTCATCAGTGACACTTTCTCCTCAGAAAAGGTTTTAATCCATTAGTAAACTGCTGTTTTCTTCATGGCATTATCCCGATAAGCTTGGACTAACATGTCCCTGATTTCACGTCCACGGTTGCCAAGCTTAAAGAGAAATGTAATGTTTGTTCATTGTTCTAATTCAAGCTCTGACATTCTCACCACAGCACACAAAACTCGCAACGACAATGAGCACATTCAGCAAGACACCGCTGCACGTCCTCCTGACGTCCACCCAAACGCAACTATGACCCAGGGACACGCTGAGGCTCTGAAAACTCGGATCGGTGTTTGGACAGTGTCACCAACATAAGTACATAATGGCAAGTTCGCAAACTTAATTGTCACACCTTATAAACCCACAGATACGTCTATCTGTGCGTGTTTGACATATATTTTATAGATATAATTTCCATACCTATAGAATATACACATTTATATATGTACATGTATTCCATTTTGATATGCTTGGTTTAGGGCCAAAGTATCTATTTACTTTTCAGAAAACGTGAGGAGTTATAACATTCTACATTTGAAAGACTCGTAGAACAGCACAATTCAGTTTAGACCAGTCACTTGTGAAGTGTCCAGTAGCCACCCGTGGATGGAGGCTGTTTGATCAGCACAGATCCACATGCTGGGCGTACGAGTGTTTCTGCACGATACTCTCAATTTTCCGTAGGTTTGAAATGTTGCAAAATAAAAAGTTGAGCAAAAAAAGACATTTGAAAACACTTCTAACCACATTCATTCCATTTCAAACCACTTACTCTTCTTAACCCCTGCTAACCGTGTTTCAGACACCAGCATTTTTGCTTTGCAGCAGTGAGGTCCCCACAGGACTACCCTGTGGTCTTTCTTATCTTCACAGAGTTTCATGCTTCTCAGAAAAAAAAAAAAAGATATCAAACATAACAAATAAACTACCTACCAGTGACACTTAAATGATTCTTGGCATGGCTCAAAAGTCATATGTATAATTTTTAAATCAGTGTTGCAATTTGTGGCCCAGCAAGCGAGATGGCGTTTGGATTCCTCCTGAAGAACCTGGAGTTCTTGGCATGAACTGGAGTCACAGCTCCTGGACTCTGTTTCTGGGGAGGCAGAGTCCTCTTTGACCTGGTCTGTCTCCTCTGACAAGGAGACAGATTTTAGCTTGTCCAAGAAAAGATAACCCCGGCTGCTCCTTGCTTGGGAGGAAAAATGCATTCTCCTTCTTGAGAGAGGTTGAAGGAAGAATTGAGTACAGAAGGGACTATCACAAGTCTTCATTTTCAGCTCATTTCTCTTTAATTTTTATGCCAAGCACAGCCTTGCTTTGAGTGATGAGGAAACAGGCTGAATTTCCCCTTCTTGCTGTCCCTATTTTGACAAGAGCCTCTTTTCAGTAATAAGAAATCAATTCTATGTTCTTCTATTTACTTAGCAAAAATATGTACTGTTTGTTGGTAGAATTGTCACATATTTTTGCAATCCAGAATTCTGGGGCTTAAGGGATAGGGGAAAAAAAGAAAACATACAGAAGCCGGTTCTGCTGGAAATACAATAGTAATACAGTGACTCTCACTTGAATGGAACAAAGCTAGTGCTTGTACTTCTTGTCCCTTTCAAATGGCTTTTTCGTGTACCTTAGTTTCTGGAGAATCATTAGAGACAATAAAACTTAGTGATTGTTTCAGAACTTCAAAACTCCTGTACAGGGTTGGCTTTAAATATCAGAGAGGTTCTTGTGGAAGAAGATGTGAGGATTTCTTTTTAGGCCAGATGTCAGCTATGAAATCAGATTGTTAAGATAAAAATTAAGAATGAGAATTTAGTTTAAATCCTCAAATGAAGGAAAGAGAAGGAAGGAAGGGAGGGAGGGGGAAAGGGAAGGAAGGAGGAGGGAGAAAAGGAGGAAGGAAGGAAGGAGGGAAAGGAAGTAAAGGAAAAGCACTTTTCTCCTGGTTAATAAAAAGTTACACAAATGCAATGAGCACTTTAATTTGTGAGTTGATAAGAACACCCAGTTACATATCCCCAACCATGAACGTGTAACACATGTGTATATATATTTCCTAACCTGAAGTTTAAAAGTAATCTCCACACCTTCTCCATACATATCTTTTAAAATGGAGCTGGAATATATTCTTCTTAGCAAAGTATCTCAAGAATGGAAGAAAAAGTATCCAACGTAGTCAGCCCAACTATGAAGCTAACTTAAAGGTTTCATATGAAGGCTATAACCCAACTATAACACAAGAATATGGGAAGGGAGGGGAGGGGGGAGGTTAGGGTGGAGGGAGGGTAATTGGTGGGGCCACATCTACGGTGCTTCTTAGAAGGGTACAGGTGAAACTTACTAAATGCAAAATACAAATGTCTTCATACAACAACTAAGAAAATGCCATGAAGGGTATGCTAAACAGTTGGATGAAAACATTTCAGATTGTATATGAAACCAGCACATTGTACCCCTTGATTGCACTAATGTACACAGCTATGATTTAATAAAATAAAATAAAATTTAATGTAATCTATGATCCTTAGACTTTTTCCTCTTTTTCAGTCTTCAGTGTAGGAAAATATAATTGTCTTCCTTCAGCAGAGATTGCACAGTGCTTTAATAAAATCGATCAGTTTCACCACTACATATGGAACATTTCCCTGAGGGCCACAAAAACCGGAAGTTGATTTGTGTTGGTCAAAACCGACAAGTTGTTATGTGAATGAAACAGTATCAGAACACTTCCCACTAACTGTACTGGGAGAGAGGAGTGAATGGGACAAACTCCACATAGGAAATCAGCAGTGTGTCCTTTACTCCTCATCTGTCTCCTGCTGTGCATTCATTCCCCAGCACGGCCTGCAGTGTCGAAAGAAAATGGAATTTAAAATGTGCCAATTCCATGTTATGTTTCAAACACTTTGCAGACCATTTCATTACCTTAAGACTTCATTCATGTTTCTCTGCCTCCTCCCTCTGTGTCGCATTCCTGCCTCTAGCTGTGGGCCTCTCTCTCTCTCTGTCTCTCTCTCATACAAACCTAAAGGGGCACACATTAATAATTTCTGGGGATTTCTTACTTAAAGCTATTTCCTCTTCACACCAAGGAGAGCAGACAACCTGGATCCAGCAAGTGACTGAATGAGATTTCTGGAAATTCAGCCTGGATTCGGTAAATGAATGAACGATCCTTTCTGGAAATTCAAAATAATCTGGGAGAACACATGTAAACAAATATGAGAAATCTACCAAAACTTAATAACCAGGGAACACAGAGAGAGGGGCCAAAGTGGGAAGCTTTCTTCGATCGCTTCCTCATGCCAAAAACAGAAGTGGAAAGTATAGCACTCATGAAAAACTTTTAAAAATATAACAGTTCCAGTTTCAAACTTGGTCCCAGTAAATCAGATGTACAACTTTAATCTCAGTTCTTTATTCTACACACTGAATTTAAACATTCTATCATAAATCTTAAGGTATTTTCTGAGTAAAAATATTTTTCTCCCTGAAGGCTAAGCTCTAAGGGTAAGTAAAGAACTTGTACAACTGGTTCTACTAGCAAACTGTAAAATCTTCATGCCCTAGTTAACACATTAGAAGAAAGCAACTTTCTCCTTTTTTCCTCCTTGTTTTAGTCTGAACACAGGGTTTTGCTGAAGCGATACCAGGTTCAGATCAGATACTATTAGGGCAGTGATGCCTGTGTGACACCATCCTCTTGGTTTCTCCTGTGAGATCTCTTGAAAATTTTTATCAGGTCTATTTTCATGTGAATGCATATACATGAGCACCGTGGGAGGAGAGTAAGTAGTTGTTTCATCAATAAACATTGGTGATGCTTATCTGTGTATTTCTCTGGATTCTAACAAGCAAGACTTTGGACATGACCCACTTAGATAAATATCTAAGAGGCAAGTGCTAAAGAGAAAAGACACAATGTGCTTGGAAAAGTCTTAAGGAAATGAGGCTTGCTTTCTGCAATACTGTGCACAGGGTGACTGTTCTCCAGGGTGTATTTTAAAACCCTCATTAATTTAGTGTTTGGTTCACTACCATGAACAAAACTGTTCATTCAATACAGTGAATCAAATATAAAGAAATTAGAATTCATTATCTGGTGATAGCTATGAGTTCAAAATACTCCATAAGGAAAAAAAATTAAAAAACATTAAAAAAAATACTCCATAAAGGCTTCACATGCCAAAAAAAAAAAAATGTGGGAGGAAATGGCTGGTTTTATTTTTTAATTCCTTTAATTTTTTTATTTCACTTTCATTTCTGGGAATTGTGAACCTTTCTGTAGCACAACTCTTGTCGCCATTCTGCCTCCTCCTCTTTTGACCTATTCTTCTTTTATTCTTTTCCCCTGTTCTCCTAACCTTCCTCTTCCCCGCCAAATATGTGATGGGGGAATAATTTTCAGTCCCATCACCAACCCTGACTTGGATGCTCTTGAAGATTTTCCTGGTAAAATCAGCTAGTCATTTGTATTAATTAGATTGGCTAAGCTACTGAAGTAAATAGTCCTCAAAATGCAATGGCTCATATAAAATTGAAGCAGAGTTATGCCTAACATCCAAGGCTAGAGGTTCAGATCGTATGTGCCTGTGTGTGGTGTGTGGAGTGTGTGTGTCGGGAGTGAGGACTGAGGGAACACTCTGCTCCACTCAGTCATTCAGGACCCTAACCCATAAGGAAGTTAGCACTGCCTTCTACCAACACGTGTCTTCTCATGTCCCTCTTGCCATCACCATTTTCAGCACACGGGAAGGAAGAAAGAGCTGTGGAAGCTCATGCAAGTTTTCAAGGCAAGTTTTGAATGGCATCCATCACTTTCCCTTACCCTTCACTGAGATTGTTTAGTCATATGGACCCAATGACCTGCAGAGGAAACAGAAAAAACAGTCCGTGGCTGGGTAGCTCTGTCCCAGTTATGATTCTACCTTATTATGGGGGAAGTAGGGGCCAGATTTTGTTGACCAACTTACAATCTCCACCACACCCTCTAAGCAATACTAAGAACATGAGGGTAAGATTCACTTGGAGGGTAAGGTTCAAGAATCACTTGTCCAGGGTTCTTTGCAGAACAAATTATTCCTATAGCTTACATTTGTCATATGCCATGGGAATATGTTATAATGGCTTCAAGAAGTATGAGAGTCCGTTTGTGAACTAGGATATATTCTGACTTCACAAAAGTGTGATAAGAATAAAATGAGAAAAAATACATATATAAGTTATTTGGCTAAAACCATTACATAATAGTGTTAGAAATTAAATTGGATCATTTCTTTATTGTTCAAATCTAAGATAGTGCCCAACATTTCCATAATCAAATAAAAGGTAAGGCTAACAGGTGAACTGGGACAGCTGTCCATTCTCAAATAGTCCAAGCAGAATATAGATGAACAAGAATAGAATACGGGACATAGTTAAGCTGGCACTCCTTTGTTGATAATGGATCACAAAAATAAAGGCAGATTTATCAACATTGCAAATTTCACTCAATCATTCAGAACCACAACTCAAAGAACATTAAAAGTGACTACCCTTCTGGTAGGATCAATGAACTCTGAAAACAAAAACACAGTGGGAAAGCGCAGAGCATATTATGACCCTGGATACAGAGTGCACAGAAGACAGTCTAAATTTTGTGTGAGGAGCACAGCCAAATAAAAGTAGGAAGATAAAGAAGAGCAGAGAAAGACTCCTTCACTGAGATCAGACAGAAATGCAGATAACAGCAGAATATAAATAAATTTTCTAGATCCAATTTAATGTTTAAGAACACTAAAAGAGAGGTATGGAACTCTTTACCCAATGCTGGGTAACAACTGATCAATACTCTAACGTGTCATGTAAGGAGGTCAGATAAGGTTGGGTAATGGGGGTCTCCTCACCCATTGACCTTGTTTTGGCATTAGAGAGTCAACATTTTGCCATTAAATGTCAGATCAATTCCCAATGATTTAAACGTTACCCAGAAGTCTCTTGACTTCCTGGAAACTTCAAAAAAAAAAAAAAAGAAAAGAAATGTTCAAACACTACCACTTTCAAGAGTCTAATGAATTATTATTTACTATAAAAGTTTAGTCCCTTTTGCTTATAAATTTTTGACATTCTTCTCTCAGTTCTCTGTTCATAAAGCAGCGCTTAAGTTTCTTACAAAATTTGTAATATTGTTTTTAATGTATGTTTATATCTATCTTTTTATGTTTGTAAATAAACTTCCTCTCTAATATTCTTACAAACAATTTACCAAAAAATATTTTCCCCTATAGCCTACACTAGAATTACCTTTATGTTACAATAGGATAGGAAAAGGTTTTTCCCTCCTTAGGTCAAGGAAGACCATGTGTATCTTTTGTCCCATACGATGCCTTGCATTTGGTAGACATTCAATACGTAAGTTAGTAACATGTTGACCTGACTATATATATTTCCCTTAACTGGACATGGTTAATGGGAGGTAAAAGGGAGGCCTATCCATACAGATACCATAAATTCGTAGGGTAATCAAATTTTCCCCTCAGAAATACAATGAGCCGGTGTCTTTGGCCCTCTATAAGGAGAATCAAATCTGGTTTTTAAATGAGTCTTCAGAGTATACAGCAATATTCCATAGATTGTTGGAGCTCGTCTGAGGGCATGTTTTCTGCCTAGCAGTACTGGATAAACAGGAATTTAGCTGCGATAATTCCTGGCTTGTGCTTTCATATCACAGGGATCACCAAGAGATTCATATGTCCAGAGACTGACACATCTTCTTGATGGGCATGATACATGTTATTTGAATGACTGAATGAATAAATAAGTCAACAATTGGCATCCCTAGATACCAGCAAATTTCCAACTGGGATCTGCCTGCATGATAGTGTCATTTTCATTAGGTGTGACAAGTTGTAATCTAAAATAACACCTACTTTAGATACCAGTTCACTTTCAGAAATGCTGGGAAAAGGAAGGGAAGATTACAGCTCTTTGCACTATCAGCCTCCTACTCCCATTGTACCTGCTGTACAATTATTGCTCTCTTGTCTGCCAAAGTTCCATTAAGGGCTCTCGAGCTCCAGGCACTTGGATGGATACTCTACTAAATTTAATGCCCAAAGATGACTTACTCTTGCCAGCTGGGTGCATCAAACCAAAGGAATAATAGCAGACAAATATATAGGGATTTACTTTATCTAAATGTTTGGAGGATGGAAATGGAAAAGTACAGTCTCTTACTGAAATACCTGTCAGCTTTCTCCTGGAGTGATTTTGCTAATTTTTTTTTCAGTTTTGCTATCATATTTTCAAATATTCTTGCCAAAAGTGGTAATATTGCACCTGACAGCAGGCAACTGCAAAGAATTCATCAACCTTTGGCTGCTTCCAGAGGCAAGGTCTTGGCTTCATACTGAATTGGGGCTGTGGCACTATCCCCAGTTGAGGATGTTGATAGAGCCAGCAAAGGCCACTTCCTGCACACAGCTCTTCGACTTACATTAGGTGGGCTGGGGCAGTTCAGAAATGGGATGAGGTGCTTGGTTGTCCTTCCTAGCCCTTTAACTATCTCACCTTCATGGGGATTATCAGGCTTGGCTCTAAGAAAGCACTTACTGCAGACAATTCGCATACTGAATTATTTAACACTGGCTCTTTAACTCTTTATTCTTCCATTGCCTTAAGGTACAAATGTCACCAAACTGAACCGGGCCTATTTGCCTATGCACGATGAAAGTCAAATATCAAAGCATTGGTTTTTTGCAGTGAGAACATTTTATTGCCAGATAGTAGAACAAGGAGAAAGATGTCAGGCTCAGATCTATCTCCCAGAGCTGGAGGCCAAGTCCAATTTTATAAGCATAGGGTAATGAGGCATGATCTGATTGGGCAATCAGATAAGGTGACAAGGTGTGATCTGACTGGATCCTGCCTTGGGCTGACACCATGGTTTAACCTGATTGGATCCTTGATCCTGCCATGCAGTGTTCATTTCTTAATTCAATCCCCACTTCTGTCTCTAAGCACTTATAAAGGTCCCACCCATCACTGCACTCTTGGTTTATCTAAATATGCACAGGTTATATGACTTTCAACCTGGGGGTTCATGGCAACTGAAAAACAACTCACAATTTTATGATATAAATGACCACCAGAGTGCTTTGGTGTGCTTACACAGATTCTTAAAAAGAAAAAATAAGTAATAAAGAAAATAAAATAGCATCACTTACCTGAATTAGGCTACCTGGAATTTGCTGCAGCTCATCACTGAGAATAGTGGCATGATTTTTTTTTTTTTAATTTCACAAGCAATATATTTGCATCATGATGTTTTCCATTAGAGAGATAGCTGGTAGACAAAACCCAGTGCTTTATTTTCTTTTTAGATGTTGATGAAGGTAAGTGACAATATGACAATATGATTATGTTTCATGATAACCGTTATGCTCTGGTTGGTGACCTCTGACCTCCCTCCTCAGGGATTCTTGAGATTAACACGATTGTGCACCAGACAGCTACACCAGGGAGAATGTGTTTAAAGCCAGAAAATGTAGGAAGAATTTAGTGAATGAATGGAGTTTACCAGGCACAGAAAATAACCTGGTAATTTTGCCCACCAAAAAACCCCCAATTACCAGTTATTTGCAGCCCACTGGTCTGCAACTTCAATTGCCTGATGAGATATTCAGTCTGGTGCAGTCCCTTGCTCAAATAGTAATCAGCTGTCAGGACTGGCTCCCAGAGGAGGAAGAGAGTGAAGAGACAGTTGTAAAGTAGAAGCAAACTACTAGTTTAAAGCATCAGGGGTGGGCTAGGACATAGGTGAGTCAACATCTGTGATGTCAGTGAAGCTAAATACAGCTGTTTGACATTTCCATGGGCAGTGACCAGGAGACCCTGCTTCGTTGGCAGTGCCCATAAGCCTCCAGGCAGTGGTCACTGCACCTGCCTTCTTCTCCTGTTGTCTCTGCATAAAGGGCAGCAGGCAGCATCCTGCAGTTCCATTCTCTCTGCTCCCTGGGACAAGGACCCTACCCAAACTTGCTTTATTTCAGAGCTCAGCATCGTTCTGTGCTTTGCAGCCACACTGGGAGGGTCTCTTTCTCTTATATAAAAAGGAGGACAGAATGTTGGAAGGGAATTGTCCTTGACAGATGGGAACAAGAGTGGTGTGAGTAACTAACTGGAGGCAATAAAGGTGTTAGCAAATAGCAGGAGGGGAGAGTGGGCCCCAATGAATACTGGCTGTCCCCGAGCTGCATGTTGTGCAAGTGCCAGTGGAAGCTGCCTATCTGTGCCTCAGTCTGAACAGCATGTGGCTCCGGCAGATTCACAGACATCCCCACTGGCTTCATCAGTGTCGCAAGCACTGGCTGGGTCCTATCCAATTAAGGGGGCTACCTCTCCTTGTCACCCCTTCTTCTCATGCCTTTTCCTCCTGGCCACCCCTTATTTTTTGTCCTGCCTCTTTTATTCTTCCTCTTCCTGTCCAATATGCCTTGCTTAAATTATATTCCCTTTCCTTTGAGATGACTGTTTTACAGTATTGAGCCCTTCTCTGTCATAACCAATTACCCTAAAACCATAGCTATCTAACCTTACCCCAGATGTTTTAAAAACTCAGGTGTTCCCTAGAACTGTATATCTAGGTGTTTAAACATGAATCATGGCAAGAATTATTAAGGCAGGAAATATCATTGAACCAATGTTCTGTTGAAAAGGGATCTTAGATGCTTGTTACCTCTTTCCAAAGGCATTCCATTTTACAACCAAGCAAATCACAACTTGGAAAGGTTAAATGAGCTCCAAAAGTTCTAAAACAAGTAAGAGTGAAGAGGTCGCTTAGGACTCAGATCTCCTGACTCTCATCCAGTGATTTTTCCACTTCACAAATTTTTACATAAAAATAGAAGTGATAGACTCTGTAGACCTTAGTGGAGGAAAATATTTCTTATCCCCAATCATGCTTGAGTCCCTCTACTACTGAAACAAATACAAAAACGCAGCTAATGAATCAGAGATGTTCTTTTGTTCTCCTGGTAATTGCCTGACCTTAAAGAAGTCGTTCAACCTCTTGGTTCTCAGTATTCTCTTTCCCCTCTGAGGGAGCTGGGCACAGAATCTATGGTTGCTTTTAGCTCCAAAATTCAGCTTAACTTCTTTCAACAGAATACCTGTCATTTCTAGGTAAATAGTGTTCTCAGTCCTTTCTGCTAAAAGAGGTTAAGTAAATAAAAAGGAAAGATCAGGCTATGCTTTGGCCTAGATTATAACTTTGTGACCAGGGATGAAGGAAGTTAATAGCAATAAGAAAGCTTCCAGGGTCTACCATTTACAATTTAAATACTTTACTTGAGAGGTTAAAAGTTCAAAGTTGAGTCACAGTCTGAGGTGGCTCTGCTCTTCCTTTTTAATTATCTGAGGTCAGGAAGTTAATAACACCAGAAATCCCCAGCGGAGACCTCTTGTGCACCATGTGAACTTTAAACTTGCTCATTTTTTTTTTTAAGGGTAAAAAGTTCAGAAGAAACACAGTGGACTTTTCCTCTTAGCCTCCACCCATTCATCCCCCAAGGTCAAAAGTTGAACTGTAAAACAGAAACCCTTGTTCTCTGATCCACATTTAAACAGATCACTTATTAAAAGGTAAACATTCCAAATGCAAGCCAAAGTCCAAAGTGAATCTGCTCAATAAAAATAAAAATATTGTAATAAAACAAGTCTTTGATCTTTACCACTACCTTGGAATTGAGCATTGTAATTTATTTTCTTATTTTTTGAATCTCAGAGAAAGAGCAGTCACATAAACTCTTTCCACATCTACCCTTACCAGGAGATCAGCATACCCAGAAAAGAAAAAACCCAAAGGACTTTAAAATAGTCATACGAACAGCCAAAGGCAATTTCTTTGACTAATTCTACACCATATATGTTTGTTTGTTTTTTTGTTTGTTGTGCTCAAACAGAAGTTCAAGAACAACAAAATGTGGTTTAAATAAGAGAGATGTAAAGTACTGTGGAATTAAGAGGTGTTTGCTGAAAATGATGGGGGATGCAAAGAAAATAAAGAAATGGATGGGTGAATCAAATGAACCTCATGTGGATAAGGAATGGACCATATTTGAGAGCCCAAAATGTTAAAGCTCAAACATGAAGCCAACAGGCCATCTACAGAGTTCCAACATCCATTTAATGACAACTCTAGCTTTGAAGTGATAAAGTCAAACTTAAGAAAGATGAAAGAGCCATTGACTGTAAATTAACCCAAATCAATCAACTCACTTAGAAAAACACCCTGAGTCACCCTCATATGAATCCGTTATTTTACGCAACCCAGAAGTGTCTTTCTGGTAAAGGACATATGTGTCCTTTTTATTTTCAGTGCATACCTATTAAGAACGCTTTCACTTGCTTAAAAAAACAAAAAATCCTACCTGTGAATCAACATTTGTTTCAAAAACTTTTTAAGACATCATCTTTGTCACAATTAATTTATCTGTCCAAATGAGGATAACACCACCTGCTTCCCACCTTGACAATTTCTGTAAAGATTAATGAGAATACTTAACTGCAGACAAAGGCAAGAACCTTGAAATAAAGATGTACAATAAACATATTCATGATGACTGCTTTTCACTCATGTTGGTTTGAATAATGTCCGTTAAGTTTAAATGACTTTGTGATTAATTTAAACACAAATCAAAGCTAGAAGACATGGCTCTAAAGCAGCAGCGTCCTAGACCCATTTACACAGTGAATAAATAGTCACAACATCCTCTGGGACTCTTGGCTGCAGGTGGGTGACCCAGACCCAGGAGTGACACAGCCAGGAAGGAAGTGGGGCGAGCACACAGGGTTACTTCCTCTTATTAAGTCTCCCCACTCAACAGCTGTAAGGAAGAGTGGAAATTCCTTATAAATTGAAGTGTGACTTCAAAGCATGAGATAAAATTTGAGAGAAGTGATCATATCGATAAGGATGTTGACCAAAGGGAAGTCAGTGCATTTAGGAGAGTGTTCCAAGAAAACCAGGTATTAGAGGATTTGGACACTGCTCAGATACTTAAGCTGATAATACATTCATGAGAATAACTTCTTGTTTCAATTCATCTTATGAATATTTTCCCATGAATATTTATGTTCCTTCTTTTTTATTTTTAAGGCACTTCATTATATTTAAGCTAGTTGTTTCCAACTTTCTGTCTGACTGAATTCTCTCTCAAATTTCTTTTTTCTTTTCCTACAAAACACTTAAATCTTTATGAAAGGGTATTAGATAGTAAAAACCATGTTGTGTTCTAGGCCTACCTACCCTCAAAGTCCTCATAGGCTAGAAATAGGAGTACATCTGTATACAGTTAACTATAAATAACAACGTGCCAAGTGACTACAAATGGTGTGAACCAAGGGCCTTGAGAACCCTGGGTCCTTGGCATGTTATTTCGTGCTTCCATGCCTTATATCTTCTGATCCCTCTGCCTAGAATAGTCCTTTTACTCTTAATCCCTGGGATCCTGTACTCTGCCTCAGTACCTCTTTTCCTTCACACTGCTTCTCCCTCTCCCTCTCTGAATGTGTCTCTTCCACAGCAATCTGTGCAAGGAGTAAAATTAGAGTAACAATCTCACCTTATTGAAATATTTAATTAACTTTCTACCTGCAACAATAAACTATGATTGAATTAAGGTAGAGAACTCCCAGGAAACTCTATGAGGCTCTTCTTTAGAAATACAAAAAGAAATCGGACAAGAAAGAGATTTAGTGTGTATCTCAGGGGATGCCAAACAAACAAAAAAAAAAAAACCTAAGATAGCAGGGTATACAACAGAGTGGTCTCATGCAGTTCTGCCAGAATGACACTAGGATAGCAGTCTAACCTTTGGCTGTACTTGGCATAACCTGGAAGCATTTAAAATATCCTTGAAATCTAGGTTTTAGTTCTAGAAATTTTGAATTAATTGGATTCTGGTAGAGTGAGGTCATTAGGGCTTTGTATTGCTCCCAGGTGATACTAGACCTGATGAAAACTTAAGGATAAGAGCTATTATAGAGAAAGATGCTGCTAGGGCAGTGCCTGTGGCTCAGGGGATAGGGTGCCAGCCCCATATTCCAGGGGTTGCGGGTTCAAACCCAGCCCCGGCCAAATTGCAACAAAAAAATAGCCAGGCGTTGTGGTGGGCACCTGTAGTCCCAGCTACTCGGGAGGCTGGGGCAAGAGAATTGCTTAAGCCCAGGCTTTGGAGGTTGCTGTGAGCTGTGTAATGCCATGGCACTCTACCAAAGGTTGTAAAGTGAGACTCTGTCTCTACGAAAGAAAGAAAGATGCTGCTAAATGAAAATAGCTGCTAGAAGTCACCATTGACCTTAGGAATCACAAGTGGATTGTAAATTTAAGAACAACTTATTTTTTATAATTCCCTTGAAGAATAAGTTATTGTCTCATCTGAATTGTTTCAGTAACTCTATTATCCTCATGATAAAGTCAAATATCTTGGTGAATTATACCAAGCTGTCTATGAAATTGTCTCATCTTTTTCTTCTTCCTCATCAATATCTTGCATGCTTGAATCACATAGAACTGCTTGCTACTGCCTAAGTGTGCTGCACAAACCCTTCCCCATACTGTCTAGGTGCCTGCTGCTGGGAATGCCTTATTCTTGAAGGTGCAACTCAGCCTTGTCCTTCTCTGGAATGCCTTCCTTCCTCCCACTGGTTTTATTCCTGGTCTGTGATGCATGCAACTTGGTTTACACTTCAAGCTAAGTCATAGCAGTTGACACATCACCTGGATCTCTGTATCTGCCACTTGCTATCCAAATCTGTTCAGGCTGCTACAACAAAATACAATGAAATGAATAGCTTATAAATTGCAGAAATGTTCCTCTCAGTTGTGGAGCCTGGCAAGTCCAAAATCAAGGGAACAGCATGTTCTTTGTCTGGTGAGGAGCTGTTCCCTGTTCACAGATAGCAACTTCCCACTGTGTACTCACATGGTGAAAGGAGTGAGGGTTTCTCCAGGATCTCTTTTATAAGGGCACTAATCTCACTCATGGTAACTCTACCCTCATGACCTAATCACCTCCTCCCAAAGGACTTCCTTCCTAATACCATTACTTTGGAGGTCAGATTGTCAACATGGGAATGAATCTGTGGAGAACACAAATATTCAGACCACAGCACTTACATTGACTTTTTTTCTTTTGGATTCCCAAGAGCAGAAAGTGACTTTTTTCTGGACCTGCTTTCTTTCCCCAGTATAAACAAATATGATAGGTACTAAGTGAAGGGCTTTTGAATAAATGATAGAGACAAATAGAAAGATGATTATACAAATTAATTCCTTCATCTATTTAACACTTATGGGGATTCTCATGATACTGAGAAAAGGGAATAATAAAGTCTTCTATCTTCTAGCATCTTTCAGAAGGTGGAAGCCCAGAAGACTGAACCAATTACAAGCATTTAGGGACTCTAGGCCAGGGCAGGTGGCCCCAGGAAAAAAAAGATTACAATCATGATTCCCTTGGTCATATTAGTATTTTCTAGATAAAGAAAGAGAAGTAAAACACTCTAGTCAAGTTGTGTCTCAAAAATGCTAAATTTCTAGATGATTCCTTAGCCCTGAGCCACGTCACTTTCCTTTTGTTTTCCTTCCCTTCATAGTGACCTTGAATTCTTCTTCACAAAATCATAGTAAAAAAAAACCCTGCTCATCCTTTCCCAATTCAAATTCCAGCTACCATTTGAAAATAAATTGTAGGTTCATAGTTTGTTACAACTAAAAAGAATTTTAGGCACCATCTCTTCACATCCCTACATTTCACAAATTTGGAAACACCTGAGAAGAGTCTGATGCACCTGTAGTCTATGGCGGTTAGCAGCTTAATTGGCTGATTCTGCATCTCATCAGCATAGAAGGACCAAGGAGATCCCCTCAACCTTAACACCCAAGTCATTTAGGGACTCAGGCCCTTCTTAAGGTCTTCTCTGCTTCCAAGAAGTCTCAGGAGGAAAGCTCATGTGTGCTCAGAAACAAGCCAATACATGTTATTTATCCCTGGCCTCATCCTCAAGGCCCTTCACTCCCCAAGTCCCTGGTCTGGATCCCTCCCTGAGAATAGTCCTCTCTTGTACGACTGCCCTCTGTGGACAGCTCTAGAGCTCCAAGGCTGATGCACAACCGTCCTTCTACCCGGTGTGGGGAAGATACAAGAGTGGGAGGGAGGGAGGGGAATTGGAGAAGGAAAAGTTGAAAAGCATAGGAAGAAAAAAAATCTTTCTCCGGCTTTTGAGCAGCACTTTGTTTTTGGTGAGCCAGACCACTATGAACCTGGTGCTTCAGAATCTAGCTCTAAAATCGGGTCTGGATTACAAACTTGTCCATGCTGCTTACTATCTCTTTAACTTTCAGTAATACACAAAACCTTTCTGAACCTGAATTGCTACTTTTCCTTTCTTCAATATAGTGTAAATGATAATTCTGCCCTCATAAAACTATTGCAAGGATTAAATAGAATACTGTATCATTATGCCAGCTGCTGAGCACAGAGCCAGAAGTTTGATAAGGACTCAATAAATGGTATAGGTATTACTATTTATCTTCCCTATTCTTATCACTACCACTTGAGCTGTTCATTGTCATAGCTCCTTCAGTTTCTGTCCCTAATCTCTCTCTCAACTGAGGTTCAATGGCTGTGCTTCATGCCAGCTGGGAAAAGCTAACATCTCCTATCCTCTTTGTTTCCTACTCCCTTTAAGTCTTCTGTACATAAAAACCTTTTCCTCCTGTTCCTCACTCAGTGCAGTTTGGTTGCCAATCATTATAAAGAGTTCCCCACATAGCTGTATGTTAATATCATTGGAGGGTCAGCTAGTACATCCCACCTGCTTTACTAATACAATCTAATCTATACTTCTGAAATGATGGAAGTTTTAATTACCAATTTTCACTACAGGGAAAAACAAATACATGTTTTTGTAGCCAGATGTCCCCCAAAGGAGCTCTTTCCTCCTATAGTACTAGAGTTCTAGCTAGACACATGGTCTACAGGAGACAGTATTTCCCACCCTCAACCACACAGATGAGAACAATACTACCGAAGTGAGAAAAGCAGGAAGGTAGAAGGAACCTGAAGCTGAAATAACTTTGTAACTATCTGCCTGATAACTATCCTAGGTCTGAACTCTGAGCAACTACATTTAGACATCTGTATTCTCCCTCCAGCCTAAAATACCAGGTGGTGTAGTTTCTAAACATTGCAAGAAGAAAGTTTACTAGAATGATGTTTAGACATCAATGCAAGCCCAAAATAGAATTTTTAATTAAAATATTAATATAGGCATACACCACCATACCTGAATAATGTTTTTACTTTTTATAGCAACAGAGGTTTCTTTATATAGCCCAGGTTGGTCTCAGACTCCTGGCCTTAAGCAGTTCTCCCATCTCAGCCTCCCAAAGTGCTTTAAGATTATAGGCATGAGTTACCACACCCGGCCTAATTCACTCTTCAAGCAAATTACGGGTCTTTGTATCAGATAAGGAAGCTCTGTCTATATAGAATGATCTTTGGAAATTGCCCCCAGAGTTTGGCCTCATACTTCTAACCACAGGGAAGGGAGTTGACTAGTTCATCTCTCAGGCAAGACAAGGCAGCCCCAACTTAGTTCAGGTCATCTCCAATCTGGTTTCGTAAGAAAGTTCACAGTGTATCAGGAACCTAGCCATGCATCCAAGCCAACTTTGAGATTAACTTAGACCTGTAGCCCAGACCGATAGCCTCAATTTTATATTTTCAGTGATTATTTTTTATTTTATTATACTTATTTTTAATTAGACATAGATGACTGATTTTTTTCTTCTAAATCAGAATCCATGGATTAGCCTGGTAATGATTATCTCTCTAGAGAATAAGTTTTAGGACTCAGATGAATCCATTTGGGACACATACAGACTCTCAAAATCCTCTCTCGCTCTACCTATACTGGAATAAAACCAACCTTCAAGACCAAGTACACGAAGATCCATGTAACCAGAGATCCTACACCAAATAAGAGTAGGTTAATAATAGACACAGGTGGATACGTATGACTCCTTTCCGTGAGCGTCCAGACCTCCAAGGGGCAAGATTCTTGATTGGGTGCCAAAATCTTCTATTTGACATAGTAGAAAGAATTACTGAGTAGGATGATATACCCAGGAGTACATGATGTCATGGAGCTGAGGAGAGCTGTTCTTATGTCATCAAAATAATTATTTAACTCTATATATTTTCACTGATAATTTTAATGATGAAATTAAGTGGTTGTTTGAGAGCAACTGTCTTAAGAAAACTCAGTGCCTATCAATACCATAAATAATGGCTTTTCCACGCATTCTGTTTGCCTTCACATCTTCTAAGTTTAAAAGCTCCCCCCACATTTTCTTAGATCATGGCCTATGTTTGGTAATAATGTAAGAGATAACTAATCTCCTGTTAACGTTTGTGTAAAGTGCCTTTCCTACCTCACCATGACACTGTTCTGTCCTCCATCGTAGACCTTGGATTTGTGACTGGAGGTATTTGACATCGGGACTCATCTAATATCCACTACATTGAGAGTAATAACACAACACTAAGTTGTTACACACTTGTATTTATTAACTCATAGAATACAATGAATATTAATTATATGCATAACAACATTGAGGAATTGTTTTATTATTCTCATTCCACAAATAAGGAAACAAATGACTCAGCCAGCAGCATATGGCTACGGGACAATGTCCAAAGCCAGATGATTTAGCGTTATGGTACAAAATATACTATTCTCACTTGATGAAAAGTATTTGGAAAGAAATAATGAAAGTAGGTGAACTGGAAAGTTACAGAATCATGGAATCTTAGGGCAAAAGGGAACATAAGCAGTCTCTCGTGTTTGTGGCTTAGCATATCAATCCAAGATATCAGCTATTCATAAAAAATAGAAAACCAGGAGAAAGGAAATCCAAGTATCTCAAGCAAATCCTCCAAAAAGACAAACAGAAGACTGAACAGAAATGCTCCTAGAATAAGAAAGATTAGGCCCTCTTGAATAGGAGGCAGACTTCTAAAGTAGAAATCCAGTTTAGCCAGATAATAGACTCACTACCACATACATCTCTGGATGCTGTTGTAGATGGTCAGGAATGAATGATAAAGTTAAAGGGATAAAAGCCCAGAAAGGGTTTTTATTTGGTTCTTTGGCAACGCTTGACTCTAGGAAGGGATGGGGAAATTCTAATTTCTAAGAATGTTTTTCACAAGAACAGCAGAGATTAGAGTTTCCAATGAAGAAGACTGTTGCTGCAATCAATGACAGCTCCGGGCAGATGGCATTTATCTACGTGTTCTGAAGACAGTAAGGTGTGAAACCGCAGGGATTGACGAGGACATATACTATGTCCATAAAAATAGCAGCTGTTCTTGAAGATTATCCAGTTTTCAACACAGTGTTTATGCTGTGTTTCATTTTCATGTTTTTTTTAAGAAATAAAGAGAAATCCTAAGAATTCAGACAAATGGACTTTGTCTTGGTGCTAGGATACTGCTTGGGGGGAAAAATAGTGAGGATAGTGCCAAACAGGATCTGGGGGTTGAAATTCAATAGGCTCCCATCAACCCTGCAGGAGTATGAATTTCCATCGCTCAAAACTTAGAATATAAAATCACTAGTGCACAGAAACAGCCCATGCTTGTCTTTTCACAAAGTTTAAGAATGAAGAAAAAACTGCTATCTTGGATCTAAAACTAGCTAAAGAAATTAGAATAATGTATAGTGTACGTTTAGGCCAAAGAGAAGAGATGAGCTTCAGTGTGCCTGGAATCTGATGTTAGAATGAAAATGTAATTTCACTTGCATTTTTTAAATTAGGAGATATCCATGAGTCACAAGCAATTGACTCTCACATGACTGACGGTCTATGAGGGCAAGCAGTAAAAGGGAGAGGGTGATCACATGATAATCACCACTAACATTTACTGAAGGCTTACTGCATGGCAGGCACACTGCGAGGTGTTTGACATTCATTATCTCAGTGATTCTTAGTCTGCACATGATGGTAAAACCTACTTCAGAAACATCTGCTATTTTGGAAAGAAAACTGCACCCAGGAGTACAGCAGAGTATCAGCCAAGGCCAGAGTTCAGATGAGTTCCAAAGAAAGCTTGTCTAAAATATTCTTAATACAATGTGATCTCTGTTTAAAAATAAATAGGGGCCAAGAGAGTCGTAAAGGGAATGAAGATGGGACCTATCCTCTGCCCCTCAATCCCTGGGCCAGACAGGAGCTCTTATCTTCTAAACCTTAATATAGTCATGCTGACACTGGTTCCCGACTCCACCAGAACCATCAGCTCTGAGACTGGAGAGTTCTCCTTATTCTTTTTTATTTACTGATCCTTTAACCGGCATTCTTACCTTGCGTCTGTCCCTTCCTAATGATAACTTCTTTGAGTTTGTTTCCTGATTCCCCTGGCTTGGATTCTTTTCCCAGGGTCTTCATCTAGGTTTGCACACCTGGGATTTTAGACTCATGCAGGTCTAAAGCTTTGGCCTAAGTTTTGTCTAAAACTCCCCCAGGTCTTGGTCCACATTTTCCTGCCACCCAAAGCAGTGCTGACAAAGAGAGCAATCTGGAACCCATAAAGATTAGAATTCTTCCATTAATCAATGACTCTTCCCAATTAAAATATCTAGTTCAGTGTCCCTCACACAATGCTCAAAGCACTTTCTGTCCAATAAAAGCTTGTTGACTGGATTTACAGTGCGTGCTGTACCAAGAACTGCAGACCAAAGTCCAGATTACAACACATGACCTCTATGGCAGGAAAGAGTAACAAAATAAAACCACACTCTTGGAGGGAAGCCAGATGATGCTGGACCCATGAAAAACTCTAAAGAGGGAAAAAAAAACTCTAAACATAAATAGGAGTGCACACACTGCAACCTTGTTCTCTGACATTTTGAGAACTATGAATGGTCTCCTTTGCAAAATTATAACATAAGCCTTTTTAGAGTAAAACGAAGTGTCAAGTGCACAATGCCTACATCTACCCTCCCCACCAGCAAATTTGAGTTTGCTGAATTGAGGAATTGAGTTTTTCTGTTAGCTTTCCTCCTTGGTAAAATGCTGACAAAAGTATATAATGTGTCATTGTATCTAGACACATGGTTATTTGGAAAAGAATCATTCTGAATATTACATAGTCTGTATTATAAGTTACTCTTCATAGGATTTCTCTTTCTTATCCCTCAAATCTGGTTCTTTCCCAGCCTAAGCCTATCTCTGTCTCTTCAAAAAGCTTACTTTTCCTCTTGTTTTCTACAAGAAACAGCTGTTCTTTATACTTGGCATGAAAGTTAGTTTGATGTGTTAAATTGGCTGACCTATCATACCCAGTTATTCAGACACTAACCTCGGTGTTGCTCTTGGAGATATTTTGTAGATGTAATTAATATCTATTATCAGTTGGCTTGCAACTAACTGAGATTATCCACTGAGCAATGTAGGTGGACCACATTCAATCCATTGAAAGCCTTAAGGGCAAAACAAAAGTTTTCCCGAAGAAGAAGAAATTCTGCTTCAAGATTACAACATGACATCCCACCCAAGAATTTCCAGTTTTGCCTGCCCTGCCCTGTAGATTTTGGACTGGCTAGCCTCCACTGTCACATAAGCTGAAATGAAATACAGCTCATCTCCACATACAGCCATGCACCACTTAATGACAGAGATACATTCTGAGAAATGCCTCCTAAGGCAATGTCATCATAGCCAGAACTAAATTTACACAAACATTGATGGTATATCTTACTACGCTCTTAGGTGTTAAGGTATACAGCCTGTTGCTCCACGGCTACAAGCCTGCACAGCAAGTTACTGGACTGAATCCTATGGGCAGTTGTAAGACAATGGTAAGTATTTAAGTACTTAAACATAGAAAAGGTAGAGTAAAAATGCAGTATGAAGAGGAAAAATGCATACCTGTATAGAGCACTTACTATGAGTGGAACTCATAGGACTGGAAGTTGCACTGGGTGAGTCAGTGACTACTGAGCAAATGTAAAGGCCTAGGACATTACTGAGTACTGCCGGAACTTTATAAATACTATACACTTGCACAACACTAAGTTTATGAAAAATATTTTTCCTTCAATAATAAGTTAACCTTAGTTTATTTATTATGTGTGTAACATTTTTATTTTATAAACTTTTTCATTAAAAAAAAGTTTTTAGCTCTTTTGTTATATCACTTAGCCTAAAACAACACAAACACAAGGTACAGACACATCGTATGGGGCTACCCCACGGTCACAGCGGATTGGCCCAGCAGTGGACACTAGTCCCCAGACGACCTCATCACAATTCCTTCTTTAGATACTATTTCCTAGCTAAAGCTTATGTGTCCAGGCTGGGCACCAGACACAAATAGGAAAATTGGGATCCATCTTTGGGCGTAATATATCTAGAAATCGCAATCCTTCTTTGGGTGCTTGAACTGTGATGTATAAAATTAGAAGGCCAACACGAGCAACAACATTTCCAGTTTTGTAAAGCAGAAAAGAAGAGGAAATAAACGAAAGGAAAAAAGTGTGTGTGTCCAGAAAATAGAAGTAAGAGCTACATAGGTTTCTAATTCTAAGGTATTCATTTCTAGTTGTGTCTCAAGTCCTCAAGTCCCTTCATTTCTACCCATGGGTTTCCCCTTTGCTTAAAGTATTATAGCTGGAGTTGGATTCCATCATATCTAATGAGTTCTGATGAATAAAATTTCCACCATCTAAACCTATGAAATGCAAGGGTAAGCCTCAAAGAGATCAACGGACTTGTTGGGAACTTGAAGAAACTACCTTATAAAAGAAAAATTCAGATCACGCTTACTAATTTCTTATCAATGACTCTGACAGGCTAAAATTTTCTATTCCTAGGATGTCATCTTAGGTGGCAGAAAGTTCAAACCCATTGTATTAGACTTCACACCAGGAACAACAATAGACGTTAAATGATTCTGAAAATGGAATCGTGGGTAGAATCCAAAACACATTTATATTGAATTCTCATTTTAAAAGCTAAGTGAGCCATATTTCTCCTAAAACCTTTTGAAATACATCAAATATGTTATGAAACCCAAAAGAAAGTTAGTTACTATGCAAGCCCAACATGACTAGACGCTATTAATGTTTCAGACACTCATAACCATCATCGGGATGCAGAAAATAGTCCTAAAATGATTACTGTCAATCCTAATTTCTATCTCTCATCAAATTTTCTGCAATCTCTAAAATGCCAATATCTGCTCTGCTAAAGGAAATAGAAACCCAAATGAGCAAATACATGAATTTAGAAAGAGGACCCCTCTTTTCCATGTTGGCAACTACAGACGGACTAATGGACCAAGCACCCAGCACTGTGATCACATAAAGTAAAGCTTATGAATACATTTCAGGCAGGACAGAAAAACTAAAGTTTCTGAGGGGAGAGAGCCAATGTATAACTTCCTACTGTCTTATATGTAGGGGCATAGCATTATTTCTTGGTTCTGGAGCCAGACTGCTGGCTTGCCAATCTCCTGTCTGCCACTTACCATTTACATGACCTTGAGCGGGTTAATTCACATCTTTGTGCCTCAGTTTTTTGAAATGTAAAAAAGGAATAAAAAGGGGCCCCCATAAGTGGTATTTGAGAATAGTGAATTAATAGATTTAAAGGACTTAGAATAAAATTTGACAGATAATAAGCCCTCAATAAGTATTAGCTTTTATTATGAGGTCATGTATTGCTTAGCTTTGTAGCCTCAAAGTACGCACCTGTACACAAACCCACTGGTTATTTAAATAAAAAAGAAAACACAAATTGGGTGAAATTTTAATTAAATCAGATAATGGTATAGTATAGATCAGCTGGGAAAAGAAGTCAACTTCACAAATTATTTCTAAGATTGTTCCTCATAAAACATAGCACCACATTTTATATATACAGTAGAACCTCTGTAAGTTGCCCACCCAAGGGACTGTAACAAACTGGTCAACATGCTGAAGTAGTCAACATAAAGAACTAGGCCTACTGTACTGACATGTACATGTGGCTTATGTCTGGTCTATTAAAATTAGGTAACTTAAGTAGGTGGTCAATGTAGGCAGGTGGTCAACCATGGAAGCACTGCTGGACACACAACCACAAACGCACACACACACACACATATACACGAGGGGCGTCAGGAAAGTATCCAGCCATGTATGTCTCTATTTTTCATAATATATGGCTGGATACTTTCCAGAAATCTCACAATAAAAAATGTAAGGGGAACATGAAAAATATATAATGTGGAACTACTCAATTTTTGCTTAACAGCTGCTTTTGCCATTATTATTATTCAAAGTGATTTTTAGTTTAAGGGGCTGCATGAATGATTTTTCTCAAGGAAGTCAATAACTGTTTGCTCAGTCCCTGGAGATCACTGGGTCCTAGCAACTACCGGTATTCAGATGTTGGGGACCTGTTCAGGAAGAAGGCAGCAGCTTTGAAGTATCCTCAATAATGAGAAGGGCATGTCAAAACAATTAATCATAAACAAGTCATTAAAATTAAAAGTGTATTCTTAAATAGTTTCTTAAGAACAAATGCCTCATTAATCTGGAACATATTGACTTGAGAACACAAGTAAAGTCAAAGAGAGTAATGACTGACATGACATGGAACACGGCATGCTGTGTGTTCCTATCTCAAAAGCTTTGGAGGAACAGATGCCACAAAAGGTCACTGGATACAGAGAATTGAACAGAAAACCCTGCATCGCTCAATGATGCAAAGGTAAATTTTTAAAAATCTAGATTCCAGAGAACACTGGGTACCAGAAACACTGATACTTTTCCATCTATAGAGTCTGAGTACATTTTATTTACTTCAGGCATGAAAATAAGCTTAAACCCAAGATCTAAAAAATAAAGATATATTTCAAAGAGATAAGGCATCCAATTTTAAAGAAACTCACTATCCTTTCCCCTTACCCTTAACTCTCGAGTATGTGACTGGAAATTAAAAGCCAACACAAATACCTTTGAAGAAAATTATAACATAATTAGATGTGGATTTTCTTTGAGTACCATAAAGCTGTATAGTACTTCATAAATAAAGTTGATCTCCATCGATGTGAGATGTATATAAAAATCATGAACATTATTTTCTAAAACAGATCAGACTATTAAACATCAATAGGAAGATGACTACAGTTTTTGAAGATTGAATCTTGTTTTGGAATAGTCATCAAAATATATTCATAATATTGTTCAGAAAAGCTTCAAAATTTCATCTTTTAGAATATAAACCCCAGGGGGAATGGGATTCTTTTCCTGTCCCAGCCACTACTATATGCTCAGAACGGTGCTCAGGACATAATAATAATAGATACTCCATATGTATGTGATAAATAAATAACTTCAGCAGTGGCTGAAACCGTAACTCTGATATATATGCTGCGATTTGTAATTTTAACACTTGGCCTCAGAACTTTACTGCACTTTGGCTCCTTATCCACGCCACCTCACATCTTCCCCAACTCAGTATGACTTCCATAGAAATGTCTCCTTATCAAGAAGAGAAAGAAAATATCTATAAAGAACTGTAGGGGCTTTCGATGCATGTTATATGTGCAGGATTTCTCAAATGCCATTCTCTGTACTATGGCACAAAAATTACCATAATATTTCAAAGACTAGAATAAATTGTTGTGAAGACAAAATTTGACATAATTTTCAGAGTCAGATTCCAGATATTAATACTACATTATTTTTTACTTAAGTAACACATTTTATTTCAGACTTCCAGACAAAGGAAAGAGAAGTTTTTTCCAGGAAGAAGCAGAAGTGGCATTAAAAAAAAAAAAAGAAGGAAAAGTAGAGCTCTTCCACTCTCAGTAGCGATAGTCAGACTTCGTTTTCAGCAACATTTAAACCCTTTCTCTCTCAAAAGTTTATCATGACTGCAAGATGGTGAAGAAAAAGATTGGAAAAGAACCAACAGTCGAACAGTCCCAATTGATGAGATGTACCCCTAGCCTGTCCTGAAATAGAAATTATGAAATATTTCTATATAATAATATAGAAATTATGATAACCCCTGCCAGTGAGAAGCAAGTAATCTGGTTAGAGGTACGAGGCTAGCAAGCAGGAACAAAAATGGTCTACTGCCGTATATTCCCTTGAGTACTAAAGTGCCTAGAACAAATTCTAAATGCTGTATGATCCAGACATGAGAAGAAACTCTAGCACATTGTGGTGTCAAGCACATATTAGATGTATAAGAAGAAATACCTGATAAGTAAGTGGGAGCTTGAATAAGAGAAGGAGCAAATAAGCGCTTCCATAAGAGGTGAGTCCTGTTTAGGATCCCGGAGAATGATGCCCGGACTTTGGCTGGTGTTTTGCAAAAATGACATTTCAATTTTTACTACCTCTCTATCTTTAGGCCTATGATAGAAATTGCATAAACCTTTTACAGACACACAAAAAAGTAAAAATTAGAAAACCCAATTGCCCGCTTTATAATATTGGTTGTCTTGGGGACTCAACCAACAGTAACTATTCAATAGGGCTGGATTGTCCATAGGTTTATAGTCCATAAATAAATCTATTTATAATGGGAATACTACATAATGCAGCCACTTACAATCCCAACAGAGTTAAATACTTGCTAGAATTCCCATTAAAAATTCCTGGTTTCAATTACTCACAATTAGATTGTAGAGGTTTTATTTTTTTCTTTATATGTGATCATAAAGTTCTCATCTTGGGAAACATATTTTATACCACTTTCCTAAGAATAATTTGTGTCACTCTTAGGAATTTTCAAAAAAAAGCAAGAAGAACAATTTTCAAGAAAAATGACTAGAACTAATTTAGAACATTCACTTAAAATCAATGCCAAAGAAATTTTGCAAACATTAGTCTATACATTAACATGCTTTCACCTTAGAACTCAGTTCCCTATGGTTCTTTTCAACTATTCCAGAGGCTGTAAATCCCCATGAAACAGACTCGTATAATAGTGATTCAGGCCAGGTGCGATGCTTCAAACCTATAATCCTAGAGCTCTTAGAGGTACAGGCAAGAGGATCGCTGGAGCTCAGGAGTTCAGATCAGCCTGAGCAAAAGTGAGACCTCACCTCTACTAAAAACACTGAAAAAATTAGCCAGGTGTGGTGATGCATGGCTGTGGTCCCAGCTACTTGAGAGACTGAGGCAGGAAGATCGCTTGAACCCAATAGTTTGAGACAATAGTGTGAGCTAGGCTGATGCCACAATATTCTAGCCTTGGGCAACAGAAGAGATTTTGTCTCAAGTAATTGTTCTTGACGTATCAGGAAATGGACTGAACTGGGAATCAGAAAACTTGGATTTACCTCTACTCCTTTTCTTTTAGAGACAGAGTGTAACTCTGTAGCCCTCAGTAGTTCAGGGCTCACAGCAAACTCCAGCTCCTGGGCTTAGGCGATTCTCTTGCCTCAGCCTCCGAAGTAGCTGGGACCACACAACACCTGGCTATATTTTGTTGCAGTTTGGCTGGGGCCAGGTTTGAACTCAACACCCTCAGTATTGGGGGCTGGTGTCCTACGCTCTGAGCCACAGGCTCAGAGAATAGGTTTACCTCTATTCTTAACTAGTTAAACTTCAACAGAGCACTTTCAGGCTTGGTGACTGTAGTTCAGTGGTTAGGGCGCCAGCCACATGCACCAGGGCTGGTGGGTTCAATGAGCCTGCTAAATAAACAAACAAACAAAAAAATATCCGAGCATTGTGATAGGCACCTGTAATCCAGCTACAAGAGAGGCTGAGGCAAGAGAATCACTTGAGCCCAAGAGTTTGAGGTTGCTGTGAGCTGTGATGCCATAGCTCTTTATGGAGGGTGACATAATAAGATTCTGTCTCAAAAAAAAAAGAAGAGCACTTTCATTTTTCTGAGCCTTTTCCTTACTTAGCAGATTAGGGCAGTGATTCTCAACCAGTACGCTACAGTACATCTTAAGTGTGCTGTGAAAATTTTTAAAGATTCTTAATTAAATTATTTTTGAAAGAAATTCAAAGCACAGTAAGCATATTCTATTTTTTACTTTTTTTTTATCAACATAATTTAAGTGTGCTGCGGAAATTTAACTATAGGTTCAAGCGTGCCAGGAGATAAAACAAAGTTGAAAAACACTGGATTAGGGTGTCAGAGAGGATAGTCCATAGGTCCTTTGCAGCTTTAACTGAGGATGAGAGCCTGTGGGCAGTACAGCACGGTTAGGTATTTGAAGCAGTTGGAATTAGTTAGAACTAAATTCCTTTCCTCATTTCTGAGCTCTCTTCCAGTTCTTGTCCCAGGCACCTTACTTAATCTCTCTACATACCATTTCCCTCATCCGTAAGAAAGAAGTGATAATAGCACATACCCCATGGGAGGTCATGGAGAGCAAATGAGATACAGTTCATGTGCCCAGCACAGCATACGGCACCTTATTAGGAATCAATGTTAGTTGGCAGTATTATGTAGCTGCAACTTTATTCAATTTTCAGGAAGTGGAAGAATGGCTCCTGTCATTGGAGACTGAGAATTCCTTCAGCCAGTTGTCAAATTCTTTACAGCTGGCAGGCCTGCAACACCAGTAACCAAAGTATCCCTGTATGGGTTCTCTATGGTATAAACTCTTTTTTGCTTTTGATTCCTTTGAAGACCATTTCTCTTTGATGGTTCTGCATCCTCAACATGTTTGCTCTAAAATCCACAGAGGCCTACAAAACCTGTCTCATTGCAGTTTTGCAAAAAAACTTAAATCACTCCTCATACTTTAGAAAGAAGGGGAGAAAAAGCAGTAGGCCTCAGCAATACCTAGATCTTAGGAACAGCCTCAAAATGTAACTTGCCAGGAGGAACCAAAAGAAAAGTTTGACCTGCAAAACCTGGTTTTGGAAATTCCCTTCAAGTCAGCATTTTAATGGGGCTCTTTGCAATTTCTAAAATGCTTGCCCACTTCTGGCCAGGCGTCAAGAATACCAAAGTCACTAAGCAGACAGCAACATTTAACAATGACTGGGGGGTCACACCCAATGTCCCTATTTCAGTAACACATGCAGCGAAAGTTCTAGGGCTCCAAAGACAATGACAGAAATTCAAGATAAAATAAACGGCACATCCTAGGAAAGCATGCACAGTCTTATGAGGACACATATTACTGAGGAAAGAGCACAGGGCTAATGCGAGAAGATGGAATTGAGATCAGGAAGGTGAGAACCTGAATCCCGTCCCTCCCGTTATTATTCAGTATTGACTATTATCTAGCATGTAAGTAGCATCAAACATCTAGCAGAGGTCCTCAAACTACGGCCCGCGGGCCACATGCAGCGGTGTGAATTGTATTTGTTCCCATTTTGGTTTTGATTTCAAAATAAGCTATGTGCAGTGTGCATAGGAATTTGTTCATAGTTATTTTTTTTTAAACTATAGTCTGGCCATCCAGCTGTCTGAGGGACAGTGAATTGGCCCCCTGTTTAAAAAGTTTGAGGATGCTTGATCTAAAGAATGAGGTGTTTAACTTCTTTGTCAAAATGCAGAAAAATTTGTTAAGAAAAATATCACTTGGGCAGCGCCTGTGGCTCAGCAAGTAGGGTTCAGGCCCCATATACTGAAGGTGGAGGGTTCAAACCCAGCCTCAGCCGAACTGCAATATAAATATATATATCTGCTTATATGCCTGGAAATAGCATGGCAGTGTAAAGGAATGTGAGTTTTCTTAACAGCTAAAGGCCATGATCATTTTATGTAGAGCCTGGGGGGCAGGCAGGGAGAATTCAACCCTACAGTGAAGATATCACAATATATTACTTATTCACAAGTACTTAGGATCATGGCTAGAACATTACAGCTTCTCAACTGATATTTGATTAATGACTGAATAAACGATTGAACAAATATAAACCTAACATTTGTTAGCAGAGGAGACTAAATCCTTGGGAGGATGTTAAAGCTGTGTACACGGTGCCTGTGCCCACAGCCACTTCTGTCTGAGCAACCAGACTCTATGAAATGTGCTCCATCCCACTTCCTGAACACAGCCAACTGGATGTGGGAACAACACGTGACCTATAAAACGTCTCATCCATTGACTAGACACCACTCTGTGACTCTTCTGGCCTGGCCAATCAGAGTCTCCTTCTTAGAAATTAGTTCTAAAAACTCAGGGCTGGGGTCAATGAGCTGCTTGCCTGGGAGGGTGACGCCATGAAAAATCAGGACAAGTGCATGGAGGCCCATAATGAATGAATGAGTAAGCAGAACAGTGCAGTTGTGGTAGAGAGAGGACTGGAATGAAAGCAGACTAAGAAGCAAGACTAAGATCCAAGAAAGAACACTTCTTAAAAGAGGACGTCTTGAGAGACGAGGACTCTCACAGTTTGAATGAGCAGCTGATTCACTCCTGTAGGTTTGAGATCTCTTATTTAAATTAAACTACTCTGGGCCAGTTTCTATTCCCTATGACTAAAAGAGCCCAATTCAAACATTCATCTTGCAATTATATTCTTCTTTTCCATTGTAATTTGTTAATATTGTTTTTTCCCTACCTTTGAATAGCATAAACACTTAGAAAATTACTTTTAGAAATTACTAGAAATTACTTAGAAATTACTTAGAAATTCCTAAGAAATTACTTAGAAATTACTTTTCTAAGTCATTTTAACTATTTGGTTACCCAGATAGCTAAACAAAAAAAAAAAAAAAAAGAAAGAAAAGAAAGTTCCAGGCATTTTCATAGGATTTCACAGAAATTCCAAGAGAAAAGATGAATTTATTGCTCCTGTGAGTTTCTGTTTCATTCAAATTTAAAATTCAAAGACTTAAAAATGTTATCAACCAAGCGAAGAATATAAGAATGCTATCTATAATTTGGATGAGAATGTTTTGGACCAGCAGCCAAAACCTTTTTGGAAAAGAAATACTTTAGTAGTCTTACAGAGCCTTTGTGTGAATTCAGCAAATTTAACATTTATGCAAGACACAAGCACAACTGGAAATGTTCTCTGGAAACGAGTTCTGCGGTTGTTTCATGTCCACCAGGCAAAGGCAAGGTTGAACAGAATTCTTCTCCACATAGCTCAGCAAATTGCCCAGTGATTTTTTTTTCAGTGCTTTTCTTGAAGCAGCTTAGGGGCTCTGCTGTTTGAAAGTTAGCCCGTGGTACGTGGTAGGCTGTTGGGTGTTTTTTGTATGTTTTGCTCTGCTTGCCTGCAGATATGGTGTTTAGTTTGTACATCTGTTGTATGAATGATCAAGGTAATCTGAAGTAGTGGTTTGCTATAGGACACCCAAACACCCAAGAGTACTTGGAACAAGACCAAGCAGGGTGAGTCACTTGTGTTAGAAGCCACCCTAACCCTGCTGCCAGGAGCTTACTGTATTTTGCTCCTGGAAGGCCTCATTAAGAAAAGGTGCCAGCTTAAATGCTTGATGAGGAGATAGATCCTGGAGTCCTTACTTAGACCCAGAGTATATGGGTAAGAACCAAAGACCTCTGAGACTGTAACCCATGAAAAGTCATGCTTAAGACAGCCACATGTTAAGAGGAAGTGATATTTTAAGTGATCTTTTGGTGACCTCATCGTCTATAAGAAACAGAAGTCTGGTAGTTCTGTTCTTGGAACACTTATTCTATTAGGATTTAGCAAAAAAGTTTGACCAATACATTATAAGGTTTCCTGCTGGATTTCCAGCTATAAGACTGAAAATAATTTCCCCAAAGGTCACATAATTTGACACATGTATGGCACAGTCAAAGGAGGTACTTATGCCTTGCTTATTAATCATATGTATAGAAAAAGCCCAGATCATATCTGTAATTTTCCATATAACACATCAAATTTGGCCCATAAAAAAAGAAGTTGATTTATAAATGTTATAAAAGAAAAATTATAAAACTTCAGAAGAACTATTAAAAAATACACTACCTGGAAATTCATATCCAAGTCCAAACTGAGACTAAGGGAGGTGCCACATGTTTCTGACTTCAAATCCTGTGTCATTGAAAACAAAGCAAGGAGTTTTGAAAAGTACATTCCCTATCTTAAATATTTGCAGATGGACATGCTTTCAGTCCCTAATTTTTCTTTCCATAAAATGGACCTAGCACTATCTTATTCTTCTCTTATTTATGAAATTCTAATGGCCTCAGGTCTCAGTCTATGACTGGAATAAAGGCACTACTTATAAAGTACCTTAGGCTCTGAAGAGTTTCTCCTAGAACCCAAGAAATTCTGGCACTTTCCAGAGAGTGTCTTTAATGTCTACTGGTTGTGCTCCTGACTTTTTTCCATGATCCATAGGGAATCAGGTGTCTGCTTGTCTTAAGCCACTAATCTTTCATTATCTTCTCTAGGACAGCCCCTGGTGTCCTTGGTACTACACAGCAACGTGGCACCATCATGGTGGACGGACCATCATGGTCCGTCTTCCCTGACAGGCATATGCCAGATGCCACCCAGAAAATGGGCAAAATATGTCTAATTCCTGAGTTCACAAGGCTCAGTACTATTCCCTGCCCCTTCCAGGAAGTGGATACCATATCATTCCCTGTGTTTCCTGCCTTCCCAACTCCTAGAGGCCTCTTGGGCCTTCAGATATAAAACTTCTCCTCTCTGCTTTCTCTTCCCTTCTCCAAATGCAAATCAGACATGCAAATATATCCCTGGGAGGATTGCTGCATCCAAAAAGCTGTTCTCAGTTTAGGCTAAGCACAGATCACAGTCTACATCTACATTTGCTCTGTTGGAACACCAGACTACCATAGTTAATAAAGATGAGATACAGAGTTGCCTTTATACCTTAGCCATTTGTATTTTCAGTAAGATGAATGTCACAATTCTTCCCGGCTTGCCAGAAATTTGAATGAAAATGTACTGATCTAGGGGCAAAACTTTGTGCTGGCTAGGTAAAATAACATGTGATATTGTTCACAGGAAATAATGGCAAACAGAAAGATTTTCCATCTTGTCAAACAGATGGAATGGGCTTGGATAGAAAGAAGAGAGAAAAACGGTAGAATAAACATCACTTGTGAACTCCACTAAGAGAATTGGTAGGTGTTAATGCATTAAAGAGATGGGCTAAAGTGGTTTATAAGAAGATGTAATCCATTTTACCAGTGTGATTTCATGTCATCTGGCATTATGCATTGTATATACAATGCAGGAAATATGAAAGTGGAAAAAAATGAGGTTATCAATAAAAGTGTTAAGTTAGTCTATTATCCCAGATGAGCTATAAAATAGTGAGATGACCCAGGAATAACCCGGCACAGGGATTAACCCATATGAATGCTCGCAAAGGGGGAGGTGAAACAGGGAAGCAAGGGAACTAGATGCTTAAGTGAAGGAAAGTCCTAACAAAAGACAAAAGGAAGAATGAAGAATATGTATTGAAAAATGATGACTCCTTTGCCAAAGAGAGAAAAGTTAACTGAGAACATAATCTGTGTGCTCTATAAATCTTCAATTATCACAGCACAGAGAGTATGTTTTAAATGTAATTAGAAAATGTTTCGATGATCACTTTTGACATAGAGACAGATCTCTAGCCCTAGATCTACAATCTTTTGGGTCCATTCTGTTGTTCGTCAGGCTAGAGATGTGAGATTTACATATTATTTTCAGATTCATAATTCTGCTCAGTTAAATAGAGATATGATTGGTATCTTAAATACAAACTGGATCATCTGGCTCCTTGCTTCTACGGAGTCTGAATCAGTGCCATCCCCTTTTTCGGAAATCAATATCTAAAGATGTTTCCAAGGCATCACAATATTATGTTGGCCTAGTTACAAAAGAAGAAGTGTCCTTTCCAAATCCCACTTGTGTGTGTAAATGCAAGCATGCTTCCTGGTCGGGGTAACAGGCAGCCTTTGGTCTATAAATGTTCCCAAGAAGGAAATGCATTACCAGCAATATCATAATGCATAAACTAGCAAGACTTTTAAAAATCATAATTCACACATCCAAGTGTGTACTTTTAAGTATCCATTTGGGATGGTATGTACTCACCTTAATAAGACTGCCATTGCTCAAAAAATTTTTTAGAGTTCCTTTTCAAAGATAGTCTTCACTTTCTGTGGCACATTTTTCTGAGTGTCCATATGTAATGTGTCTTCATCTTTTCAATGTAAAAGTAATTCAGAAGTAAATCTGAACAAGATAGACAATTAAAATGGGCAATCCCACAAGGAGAGGTAAAGTGCGCATTGCAACAATTTTGTTAGAAGGTATTCTTTTAGATATATTTACCTGTTGTCAAGGTGCTAATTCTGTTACAAGTCATACTCTCAAGTCTTTTTTGAGATGATTTTGTCATCTTGGCTTTTGAAAGCAGTAATCTCCTGAATTCTTCTCCTGACAAAGAGAATATGTTTCTCTTTGTGTGTTTCAGAATGTGTTAATGTACATTTTTTTCATTACAGTGAAAGGAAAGATTCTATAAAATTTAATTATTTAAAGTTAGCAGGATAAAAATGTTCTAGGTATAGTTTAGTTCACTATTGACTAATTGAATTAGGCAAAATATTTGCAACAAACTCACATATAAACTTCTTATAACATATCACATCAAAGTATAAGATTTCTTTTAGCTAGTTCTGTCCATCTTTCATGTAAAGGTTAACTCTGAAAGATGTTTAGATGAGAATTTTAATAATCTTTATAGTATTGTATTATTTTTGCTAAAGATTTTTCTCCTTTTCAAAATAACATTTTATAACCTCTCTCATGCTATTCCATTGCAAATATTAATATTTATACATTTTTCTATAATGATATGTAGGAAATTTTTAATACCAAATGCAGTAAAATAATATTTTGTTTTAAGTTTTAAACTTGAAGCTGATATAAATCCATTCTTCTAGCTTTTATATTATATCAACTCAGCCAAACTTACTTATGCAAATATGTTTTCTCCCTACCATGGTACTCATTGAGAAGGACTGCTGACTCAGGTGTTTCATAGCTTTTAAAATAATTGTTCAATATGATATAAGGTTATAGAATGTGGTCACAAATTCCTGAATTCTAGAGAAGTCCTCAGAGGTCTATTCCATAGTATTTCAACTTCATGATGTTCACACTTGACTCTTATTCTTTCCTACTAACTCAGGAATATTTAAGTATTTAACTTGGTCTCTCAAATATAGAATATATGTTTTGAAAATCAAATCAAAGTCATGGAAGTATTACAATTGTAATAAGGTGAAAAGGTGCAGTAAGCAAAGTTTCTCATGAAAATAAACATGACTGCAGTAAGGTGGTATACTTTTGAGCTAAGTTTACTTTCTCTAATACTTATATTTAGAATAGCTATTTTGGAGAAGAGCATCTGGGCCTTTCGAAGCAACCTCATCACCTTCAGGAATTCCTATAAGACGAACATTCGTTTTTTTGGAATTATCCCATAGTCCAGGACCAGATCGCTTCACATCAGAATTCTACCAAACCTTTAAAGAGGAACTAGTACCTATATTACTTAACCATTTCCAAAATATAGAAAAAGAAGGAATACTACCCAACACATTCTATGAAGCAAATATCACCTTGATCCTCAAACCAGGAAAAGACCCAACAAGAAAATTATAGACCAATATCTCTAATGACTATTGATACAAAAATATTCAATAA
>CAUYRH010065368.1:0-17599 GCA_963574655.1 Perodicticus potto | reverse complement strand
GAGACTACAGAAGGGTCACAACAGCACACGGGGCGACCACAGTCCGATGAAATCATCACCCGGTGTAAAGACAGTAGGATGAAATCAGCACCGGGTGTGAAGACAGTAGGATGAAATCAGCACTGGGTGTGAAGACAGTAGGATGAAATCAGCACTGGGTGTGAAGACAGTAGGATGAAATCAGCACTGGGTGTGAAGACTAGGATGAAATCATCACCCGGTGTAAAGACAGTAGGATGAAATCAGCACCGGGTGTGAAGACAGTAGGATGAAATCAGCACTGGGTGTGAAGACTAGGATGAAATCATCACCCGGTGTAAAGACAGTAGGATAAAATCAGCACTGGGTGTGAAGACAGTAGGATGAAATCAGCACTGGGTGTGAAGACAGTAGGATGAAATCATCACCCAGTGTAAAGACAGTAGGATGAAATCAGCACTGGGTGTGAAGACAGTAGGATGAAATCAGCACCGGGTGTGAAGACAGTAGGATGAAATCAGCACCGGGTGTGAAGAGAGTAGGATGAAATCAGCACCGGGTGTGAAGACAGTAGGATGAAATCAGCACCGGGTGTGAAGACAGTAGGATGATATCATCACCTGGTGTAAAGACAGTAGGATGAAATCAGCACCAGGTGTGAAGACAGTAGGATGAAATCATCACCTGGTGTAAAGACAGTAGGATGAAATCAGCACCGGGTGTGAAGACAGTAGGATGAAATCAGCACCGGGTGTGAAGACAGTAGGATGAAATCATCACCTGGTGTAAAGACAGTAGGATGAAATCAGCACCAGGTGTGAAGACAGTAGGATGAAATCATCACCCGGTGTAAAGACAGTAGGATGAAATCATCACCTGGTGTAAAGACAGTAGGATGAAATCAGCACTGGGTGTGAAGACAGTAGGATGAAATCATCACCGGGTGTGAAGACAGTAGGATGAAATCATCACCCAGTGTGAAGACAGTAGGATGATATCAGCACCGGGTGTGAAGGCAGTAGGATGAAATCAGCACCGGGTGTGAAGACAGTAGGATGAAATCAGCACTGGGTGTGAAGACAGTAGGATGATATCAGCACTGGGTGTGAAGACAGTAGGATGAAATCATCACCCAGTGTGAAGACAGTAGGATGATATCAGCACCGGGTGTGAAGACAGTAGGATGAAATCAGCACTGGGTGTGAAGACAGTAGGATGAAATCATCACCCGGTGTGAAGACAGTAGGATGATATCAGCACCGGGTGTGAAGACAGTAGGATGATATCAGCACCGGGTGTGAAGACAGTAGGATAAAATCAGCACCGGGTGTGAAGACAGTAGGATGATATCAGCACCGGGTGTGAAGACAGTAGGATGAAATCAGCACTGGGTGTGAAGACAGTAGGATGAAATCAGCACTGGGTGTGAAGACAGTAGGATGAAATCATCACCTGGTGTAAAGACAGTAGGATGAAATCAGCACTGGGTGTGAAGACAGTAGGATGATATCAGCACTGGCATTTTACCTGAAAACATGGTTTCCAATGCAAAGTTTTAGCATTGGCTCCAAGACATAGTGAACCAGGGATGGGGTGAAGATAAAGATCCTGCACGAGAGGACAAGAAAGAGACTGGTGTGGGCCGGTGAGTGGGGCCCTACCTGGCCTATGGGGTCGCCTTGCATGGCAGGGACAGGCCCAGAGGTGCCCATCCTCCTGGTGCCACCCCTCACCTGTCGTCACAGGCCCCGAGTCTTCCCATATGTGGCTTGAGTGTGCGTTAAGGGAGAACAAACGACCTAAAATACAAACACACACATGCAAAGCTGAGCTTTCACTGTGCGGGGCTGAGGGTCAGAGCAGCGGCTCACCTGTGGGAGTGACATGAGGTGGGACCCAGGGGCTCCAGGTGCCCTTCAGGAGACCCCACCAGGACACGGCTCCCAGGAAGGGAGACAGACAGCCAGGGAAAGGCTGAGGAGGAACACGGAACATGGGGCCAAAGGGACAGCTCAGAGTGGGCTGAAAGGACCCTCCAACCGCAGCAGCACATCTGAGTCTGCAAACTGCGACTGGGCCAAGAGCTGAATGTAGGACCCAAGGAACGGAATAGAGGATAACAGAATCAGTGTGCAGACTGGTCATCAGGTAAACTGTCCCTGGGGTGCAGAGGAAGAGGATGGAGAGGTGAAGTGCGGGTAAGATGACACATGGTGAATGACAGGGAACAGGGAACCCACATATGAATAGTAACTTTCTAGAGAAGGGGCCAGAAAGAAGCACAGGGGAAACCGCAGTCCAGAGTCCAGGGCATGGGCGTTCAGCCCCCAGCATGCTAGGTGATGTCTTCCTGACAGCATTTTCAAACAAATGAACAAATGAATAATAATCATTAAAGGGAAAAATTCTGCAAATATGCAAATAGTTGGCATAGGGTGCAGGGGAGTACAGAAATGATAGAAACAGAATATTAATGTCGTTCATGTACAAAGAGGTGCATAAAAGTGCTGATATGACATTAACCGCGTTAGGGAAGGGCAGCGCCACGGTGTGTGGTCTGGAAGGTGGTGGGGAGAGAACCCTGCATGTCCGAGACATCTCCAAGTACAGACAGAAGATCCTCCTTCTGAGAGAGCCCGAGGCTCCCTGCACCCGGCACCTGGGCGGGGAAGGACTCCAAGTGGCAGTGGGCCAGCCGAGCAGGGGAGGACCACTTCTGTCTGTAGGGACCCTGCACCGTCCGGCTGAGCGCAGGCAAAGCCGTCTGCACAGCTGCAGCGCCAGCCCTCTGTTTGCATGAACTCATCTTTTTCTATCAGAAACTTTGGTTTGCTTAGCAAGCCTCACCCACAGGATGAGACCAGTCCGTTTTGCAATCTCATCTCCCAAGAGCGCAGTTTATTTAACTTGTTAGCAATGTGTGACTTTGTTTAAAGGAAAATGTCAAACGCAATTACGGTAGCCCCCAAACGGACCGATTTTAAAGCTGACTGGATGTGAGCTGCTCTTTCCCAAGCCTTTAGTATCTTAGCAGGGAATTTTGAAATAATAAACAGTCCTGAAGCTGCACAAAAAAGCTAAAAGACAAACCACAATTTTGGCCCCAGTCTCTAGCCTGGGGATTTACCTCAGCGGTGACAACATCTGTGGGCTGAGTGCGAAGGCTAAAAATAAACACGAGCGCGGCCCAGACTGCCAGAGAGCAGATTACTGAGGGAAAGTTTGCTCTCCAAACAGAAGATGCTTGACTCGTTCAACAATTACTGATCGTTCAGCGATAACCCACCTTGAGTCCTTCAAAGGTCACTAGCACTTCCTGTTTGCTGAAGTGGAATCGGACTCAGGGACGCACAAGAGTTGAGTCAGGATGAGGGGGCTTTGCTCAGAGGATGCTCTGGGGTGGGGGGCGGCAGGAAGAGGAGTCCTGGAGCCTCCTCTGCAACCGTGGCTTTTCCTCCAGGTCGGTCAGATTCAGGGGAGAGGTGACAGGTGCCCCAACTCCTCTCTGCCTGTCATCCTATCAGAGGCAACACCCCTCCATTCTCCTGTGTGCGTTCAGTAAACTTTTCTGAATCTCTGCAGGGAATCTGTGCTGGGCGCTAAGGCCACTGTGTTCACCTGTAGATTCTCCTGTCTCCTGTTCAATATGTAAAAATACACGCTCAGTGAAATGCATCAATGAGCCGCCAGGAACTGTGCAGGGTGGTGGAAGTGGCCTGGTTCAGATGTCAGATGTCACCTGGGGTGCCGATGGCTCTCGGCTCTCGGACTCTGTGGAGGAGTGCAGGCCTGCACCTCCCAAGCTCTGAGGGACACATCTGTGAGTGAATCTGTTCAACAGGCTCCCAGCTGTGCTCCTCCAAGAACCAGGCAGCCGGGGACATCTTCCTCAGGCAATTCTGATACTGTCCCGGGGGTCTGGGGTCCACGTGCCCCCAAACTCCTGAATCACGGGAGGCTGCTCTTCCCTCCGTGCCACTGAAGAGCCGCACGGCTGTGCTTCAATATCTCAAGTTTATTGTCTCAACCAATAACAGACGCTTCAGCAAAGTAGATGATTAAAGCCCATGTTCCGTAATACAATGACCGAGTCAATAGACACAATAGCTCACTGCCCCTCCCTCCACTGGTCCGAGCAGGGACATCGCCTGAACTAGGCAGACTCCAGGACCCCGCTGTGGGTGACACACTGCACCTCCAACAGCACAACCAATAAAACCAGTTTGCTCACCTCTGTGGGTCACATGTAGTCTTAGAACAGTTTCAAAATCTCCTCAAAGTAACTGGTGAGAAAGAAGAAAGTTGGTTATTTGCTCTAAGAAAAGACAAACTAGTGAAAATAAATTCCGTTATTCCCTAAATGTGGTATCTGCTTAAGGCACCAGGCAAAGCCAGACACCTGGGTGGCACAGGTGGAAACTATGTTTTGGTCAGAGACGTCTTTACCAGCCCATCTTACGGAAACGGTGTGTTAGGATATGGTTACCCTTCCTTTGGCCCTTTTTCTTAGGAAGGAGTCAAGTGTGTTCTCCCTCCCCGCCACCCCAGCCTGTGCCTCGGCGCTGAGGATAACCGTCCATCCAGCAAACTCGTAGGCATTAGAGCAGGAGGGTGTCTCCCCCGCCAGCCACTTCTAGTTACAATTGAGAAGCCCCAACCCCCGCCTGGAACAGTCTCTGTGTCCTCATTAATCTCACCGCCTCCCGCCTAACGCTGTCCTCTGTCACCACAGCCCTGAGGACAGCTCCCCTGTAAAGTGTCAGCGGAGAGACCAGCTTGCCGGCAGCGCTGCGGACCCTGGCAGGACTCTGCTCCTGCACCAATGCAGGGACGCGGGAAGAGCCATTAGTTCCCAATGAAGCCTAGAAACTAAGCAGCCCCTCTCTGGAAGGGACTGAGCGGCTTATCTGGTCACAGCCCAGCACCCCAAGAGTTTCACATCAAGATGCAGGACCGTAAATCCTTTCTGGGGCCAACATGAGCCACTCTGGAATCACAGCCTAACGGGCACGGGTGCGATAGGCGCTCCTCCCCCAAACACTCACCTTTCCTTTCCTTCTCTCCCCCTTTATCTTTCTGCAGGTGTGTCCGTCTGTCTCGCTCAGGATTCAAACCACCTTGAAGCAGCTCTTGGCAGTGGTGAGCTCCGTGATTAGCTTCCCCCACATCTAGGACTGTGACTGATGTAAGATAGACATCTAAAGAAACATCTCAGGGGCGGCGCCTGTTGCACGCTGGTTACAGTGCCAGCCACATACAACCAGGCTGGCAGGTTCAAACCCAGCCTGGGCCTGCTAAACAACGATGACAATTACAAGCTAAAAATAGCCGGGTGCTGTGGTGGGTGCCTGTAGTTCCAGCTACTTGGGAGACTGAGGCAGGAGAATCCTTAAGCCCAAGAGTTTGAGGTTGCTGTGAGCTGTGACACCACTGCACTCTATCCAGAACAACATAAAGAGACTCTGTCTCAAAAAAACATAAAATAAAATAAACATCTCGTGGCACCTGACTGCGTGGGTTGGAATTGATGCACTAAATTCCTGGAAGTCCCTTGCAGAGAAGGTTTGCTAATTCGCAATTGACTTCACCCTCATCATTTGCATTTCATATGGTGTGCAGTCATTAACAAAGACTGATTGGGTGAGCATTAATGTGATTGAAATCTGAATTAATATATTTTAATAATATATTGTTTTTATAATTCCAAGACAATAGGATCAGTGAGATGGACCTTATATGCTTAGACCAATGGAATTCAAAGCAAAAAAAAGCCATTTTACCTTCATTTCCACACAAATCAGTGAAAATTTGCTTGCCCAACTACAGTTGTTTTCCTCAGTGTGGACAAGTAGTGAATTTTCTAGCTCTGTCCACAGAAGCCCTGTTCTTCTAAGGCTGCACACCTGTCCTTTGGTGCCTGCAATGCGGTGCTCCAGGGAAGCTGCGGGGGCAGCCTGAGTCCTGCAGTCCTGAGCCCTGTCCAGAGGTATGAGCCCTCACGGCACAGGGCAGCGAGTCCTCAGCTGGACCACGCTGTCGTCCTGACCATGTCAGCAGTGGGGATCGTATACTGTAGGCACTCACTGCTGCTGCTGCTGCTCAACAGAACATCTGTCTTGTCTTCTCTGTAAACAGATGGAAGCTAAGCAAAATGAAATTAGAATAATCATCCTAGGAGAATCAAGTTCAATTATCATTTTAATAATACACTGAGTATTGAAAATCTACATAAATATGTTGAGTGCCATGGACTTAAGTTTGCATGTGAGCAGCTTTTTTATTTAGCCAAAAGCACTAAATTATCTGACTTGAGTATTTTTGCATGCCAACAGCTAATTTAATTCAGCTAAAATGCATTAAGTTTGTGTAAAGCTTTGTGTAAGAGAGTGCCATGGGGCAGTGTAAAGTAGAAAGTTAAACTATAAGCACTTTCAGATGAGAAGGCAGGTTTAGTTTCTTTCTTTTTTTTTAGACACAGAGTCTCACTTTATCACCCTCAGTAGAGTGCCGCGGCGTCACACAGCTCACAGCAACCTCCAACTCCTGGGGTTAGGCGATTCTCTTGCCTCAGCCTCCCAAGTAACTGGGACTCCAGGCACCTGCCACAACGCCAGGTTACTTTTTTGCTGCAGTTTGGTTGGGGCTGGGTTTAAACCCACCACCCTCAGTATATGGGGCCAGCACCCAACCACTGGCCCAGGTCCCACCCAGGTTTAGTTTCTTAAATACATACATTTGAGACCTTGTCCACTGTCTATGTTGAAATACTTACATCATCAGTTGCTTAAAAACTGATAAACTGATCTGTCCTTTAATCACTCAGCATGTGAGTTTTATAACGTGATGCCAAATCACAAATTATACTATTTGAGCCTTTGTTTGAATGATTTAAATAGAGTGATTTTACCTGTGGACCCACATGGTGACTGTAGCTAATAACGCTGTATTGTATACTTGAAATCTGACAAGACAGTAGATCTTAAACGCTCTCATGACAAAAACTATACTTAACTAAGTCAGATGACAGATGTGTTAATTAACTTTATTGTAGCAATCATTTTATAATGGATATGTATACCAAACATTCCACTGTACACATTAAATATATACAAATTTTATTTTCACATATACCTTAATAAAATTGAGAAAATAGGTAAATAGGTAGGATGAATGGGTGGCTAAAAAGACAAGTGGATAGATGGATAAGAAGATGGGTGGATAGATGGATGGATGGATGGACAGACAGTAGATATTTGGCCTAGATAGAAAAAATCTATACCAGATTAATATCCACCGGACATTCACAGTCACACAGTCTGAACCACAAATCCACTGGGGGCACATGGACCCTGAAGGTTTACAAAAGAAAGTCAAAAACATAATGAACAGCCTTTAAAACAAGCCATAACCAACAGGTAAAGGCGGTAGAGAGCAAATACCAACAATAAGAGTCTGTTATTAAACTATGGCTATCTGTCATAGCTGCAGTCAAAATCTTTGGTACAAATTGAAATGATCCCTGATTATTTATAAGTGTTATCTATAACACACACACATAGAAACAAACAAACAAAAAACCTCTGGCAAAACTCTAGTTTGAAAGGATGACTTGTATCAGTTATCTGCAAAGCCGATCAGAAAGAACCACATTCCAGCCGAACCCCTTCCTTGTCTCCAGATGGCTTGTGCCTGGCAGGTGCGCCCACCTGTGGCCAGTCTTTCCCACCTCATTCCCCACCCCAGGTGGACACCCAGCCATCTTCTGTAATAAAGATCCCCTCACTGCAGGGATTGCATCAGAAAATGCTTCAATCTCTGTTGTCCTATGGACTCCAAGGGCACTGTCTTTTTAATCCTATCATTTCGTTTGGCAAAATGTTTTTTTTTGATTCTGCTGATAATGAATAAAATAGGTAATGTTAGCATATACTAGATGGTTAGTAAAAACGAATTATCTTACCAGCTTGTGTTAATTACCTAAGCACTATTCTTTCATACTCATTTATTCTTTATATTTGAATACATTTAAGGATACATACAGCAAAGATCGTACCTTCTAGTCGCTCATGGAAACAGTTTCTGCTGAATCCTTCCAAATAACCTAGTTTTTCTGTATTTATAAACGTTTATTCATTACTCAGAACTGTTAGAACATTGTGGGACTTACCTCCATCATATGCTATGCTTCCTGGGATTTTTTTGTTAATTTCCAAAAAATGTTAATGTTAGTGAAATACACATAACAAACTATTTCCAATCTTAACCATTTTTAAGTGTACACTGTCCCGCCATCATTGCCACCACCCATATCCAGAATGTTTCATCTTCCCGACCTGAAGCTCTGTCCCCACAAAACACTAGCTGCCCACCCAACCCCAGGCCTGCTGTGACCATTCCGTATTCCGTCTTTATGATTTTGACCACTCAAGGGACCTCCCGTCAGTGCAGTCACACAGTATTTGCCTTTCGTGACTGACTTATTTCACTTGACTCAATCCCCATCCACTCTGTAGCGTGGGTCAGAATTTTCCTTTTTTCTTTTTTGTAGTTTTTGGCCGGGGCTGGGTTTGAACCCGCCACCTCCAGAATATGGGGCTGGCATCCTACTCCTTTGAGCCACAGGTGCACCCAGAATTTTCCTTCTTTTTAAGGCAATAATATCCCATGGTGTGTATACACCACAGTTTGTTCATGGATGGACACTTGGGTGGCTTCCACATTTTACCTACCATGAATAATGCTGATATGAATATGAATATACAAGTATCTCTTTCAACAGTGCTTTTTAATTATTTTTGGGAATATACTCAGAGGTAGAATTAAATAAATAAGGTCATGGAGCACAGGACATCAGGCAATCAGGGGGTCGGTGAAGTTTGCAGCCCAGAGACAATACTCCTGGGTGCATCCTGACTCAAATAAGTGTCTAAATGTTTATAAATGTTTCAGTTGCCTGGAAAAAGCAATTTTCTCAATTTTAATGTCTTGTACCACACTAACATCTCAGTGGCTCTGACTGTCCAAACTCTGTTTTAATAAAATGCGAATACTGAACATATTTATGGGGCTGGGGTTGTCTATTCCTTTTCATGGACAAATCTTAGGACATTTTTTTCTCTTTGGTGATTAAGGCAAGCTTGAAATGCAAGTTAATGGGACCCAAAGTATCTCTATTTTATGTTATTAAAGGTAATCTTCTTTAATTAACATACTCAGAAGAAAATAATATACTGTGGAGGCCAAAAAAAAGTGGCATCATCTTAGATCAAAGATTTTTCCTGTTGATTGCGTTTGATTATGTTTTAAAAACATGCATCCTAAGAGTTTCTAGAATGCAGTAATTTTATTTTTGACTGTATTTGCTTTAGGTACTACTAATTCTTACTTTTAAATTATAAGACAATTGTGTCTTTTTGTAATGTTTTTAATGTCAGTAATCTAGAAGGGGGAAACTGCACATTTTCTTAACTTTTATGAATAAAATTATTTCTAGAACTGTAATTACTGTTTCTGAACGGCGTCACCGAGAACCCTTGCTGGCCGGAGTCTGTGGCCTCTCTAGCACCATCTAGTGGGGGTTCAATACAAGTCCCCGTCCGCAGCAGGCAACATTCATCTGTGTGTTTAATAAAATGCAAAGAGCGGCCCCAGGCAGGTTTAGCTGGGGCCTTGCACATCGTCTGTGGAAGGTCTGTTGAGCGAGACCGGTCTGTAGGTGGTGCAGAAAGCTCTTGCTAAAGCAAAGGGCAGCCACACCAAGTGCCCGGCACAGCCCTGCGTGGGACCCCCCTGGGGAGAACGGCAGTACTGTGTACGCCACACCCCGATGGACCTGTGCATCTCAGGAGAGCCACCTGTACCCACAGGAGGACAGAACCTAAAGAGAAATGAGGTGGAGGAATAGAGACGTGCTTGTGGGCATGGCTGTGGGAGCCCAAGGACAGTGGGCCCCAGGGGAAGACCATGAGGACAGCCGCCTGTCTGGAAGATAAATCCATGGATTCATGCATCCGCTGAGGCTGCCCACGCCCTGCCATGGCTGGTTTCACACAGAGCTGGAGGAACTGGAGGCAGGCCTTATAAAATCCACAGCCCCACGGCTTGAGCCACAGCGCTCAGCTTCCTCCCAGAGGCTGACGTCCAGCAAGAGTGCCATCAGTCGGCTCTGGGGAAGGCTCTTCCTAACTGGCAGGTGGCCGCCCGCTCACCTGCTCACGTGTCAGAGAGAGACAGTGACAGAGACACAGAGATCTCCTTCTCTTACAAAGACACCAGCCAGTCTGGAATTAGGACCCCACTCTTACCACCTGAGTTAACCTCAGTGACCTCAGTGAAGACCCTGTCTCTAAATACAGTCATTGATGTTTGAGGTTAGGACTTCCACTTACACACGTGGGTGGGAGAAGGAACAAAATTAAATCCATACTGGGAGCAAGAGGACACAGCCACCCACTCATTAACTCCACTGTCTCCAGCGCTCTCCGAGCTCCCCAATTGTTTGATAAATCTGTGACCTCTCCCTTCCAAGAAAGCACTTTGAAGGTGGTGGAAATGTCTCCTTGCTGTGGCATCCTCACTAAGTGACAGCTGCCTTTAAAGGAGGACGCAAGTGACCCTGCGGGGAACACGCCCTAATACTCCAGAGTGCCCAGAGGGCAGCTGAGCCTCGGTCCCTACACATCTGCACCCAAGCCTGCCCTGTCCCTGGGTGGAGCCAGCTTGTCAGGGTGTGGAGACCAGCTTCAGACAGGTGAGATGCTATCTGTCCCCTCAACTGTGACGTTCAGGGACGAGTCTGCAGCCCAGGAACACCCTAGAGGGACCGCCCAGGTGTCATCACACACACACACACACTCTGCTTATTCTTCACTTTATTAATAAAATAAAATGAAACTGATGGGAACCCTAAGCTAAAGGTAAGTGGTAAGTAGGAAGGTGAAGCAGTCAGTGACTGTGACCCAGTGGCCAGCGCTTTCCTGCAGGAGGAAGAGCCCCTCGAGGCAGCTGTCCAGGGCAGCAGTGTTGTCTCTAGAGGACAAGGAGCAGGACGTCAGGAAGGTCTGGACAAGATCCCGTGAGCACAGCCAGCCGGGCACAAGGCGGGGCCCTCACGCCTGCTTTTCTATTTGTTTATTAAGCTACCTGGCCGGATAGAAGGATCAGAAAGATTTTACTGGAACATAGAAACCCAGTATAGAGGGCAATGTGAACCAGGAATTTAATGGATTTAGCCCGAGGAATGTTTTACACCAACAATGTCAGACACTCACATGTCACCCACCAGAAGTCACCTGAGATCAAGTTAGGCCCCAGAGCAACATCTTTCTTGTAGCCTTCATGATACTGGTGCTTCTCATGGATGCAAAGAACGCATGAAAAAAGCAATGTTTGGGCAAAGTCATAACAGAAGTCAGAAGTGGCCGCGCAATGAATGTTGGGAGCAGAGAGGATTAGGACGGCCGGCCTGAAAGACCCCTGGTGGGAGGCCCTGGAAGGATGTCCGAGTGAATCAGGGGATGAGCTTGATGAAGGAGGGAAGGTTAGACCTAAAAAGAAGGGGGATATGTCCTCCTATGCCACATAACACAAACTAAAAGTGCAGATGTGCTTGAAGCCTGTTTATGCAGAATGATGGGAGAGCCTCTGTGACGATCGTTAAGACGATGCTTAGGATTTGGGAAAACTAACCAATGCAGACCCTGACTCGCGAGCTCAGTCGGGGTCACCTCAATAAACTGGATGAGATATTCAACACTTTATCATAAAATAGATGTGTTAGATGAATGTGCTCAACTGCAGGCAGGTATGAGAGTCAGAGCACATTCCGGCAGGCCAGGCTGAGCCACAGCCCTCGGCGATGAGGTACATCAAATGCATTTTCAACTTCACCATATTGTCAGTATACAATGGGCTTATTGGGCCGTAGCCTTACTGTAGGTCAAGGGGCATCTGTAGTGGGTTAGACCACCCCCTGGTCTGCTGCCATGACACCCCCAAACTCCTTTAGGGTCACAGCAGAAAACAAATCAGTTTAGTAAGCCTTGCATCTAACATCTAGTAAGATATGGCCAAAGCGTCCAATTATGAACATGATGTGAAATTGTACAGTCCCGTGTGCTGGGTGGGACTCAACCAACACCTTCAGATCACCTGACGGTCATGGCAGTCACACACGTGTGGAGGCGTGATCCCCTGGGGGCTTGTGAAATACTAGTCACCCACGTGTGGAGGCGTGATTGATTAATTAGGGGCTTATGAATATGTCTTCCATCATGTTTTTTTCTTGTTCAGCAAATCTGTATCGATACCCTGTTCACCTCTGACTTGTACATTCCTGCTGTCTCTCAAAGGAGATCTAATATTTCCTTTTCCATTTTCATAACATTTTCAGGAGAACATGACCCCAGATTTGACAGCAGTAGAGTTGATCAATATGTGCTTTAGGGAAGAATTACTGGATGCCCCTGTGCTGGGACCAGGCAAGGGGTCCTAGTGGAGAACACGCTCACATTCTCTCTGCGGAAGCACCCATGTCCTTGTGTGGAAAAGCTCTTCACAGACCTCCCCACGGTGGCAGGGCTGTCAGGGCAGTGAAATGCTTCTAACAAAGTCCTCTGATGCCCTGCCGGGACTTCAGACCCCAGCAAGTAAAATGTCGCTCTTCCTACCACTGTCGTCCCAGTTGTCGCTATGGTTTGTTTGGCTTGGCTAACTTGCAATTGCTTTGTTAAGAAGTTTGGGTTTTCTGCCAGGTGTGGTGACTCACACCTGTAATCCCAGCTCTCTGGGAGGCTGAAACGGGTAGATCACCTGAGCTCAGGAGTTTAAGACCATCCTAGCAAGAGCAAGACCCTATCTCAACTAAAAACAGAAAAACTAGCCAGGCATTGTGTCGGGAGCCTGTAGTTCTAGCTACTCAGGAGGTTGAGGCAAAGAGGATCTCCTGAGCTCAAGAATTTGAGGTTGCTGTGAGCTATAATGCCAGGGCACTCAACCCAGAACGACAAAGTGACACTCTCTGTCAAAAAAAAAAAAAAAAAAGTCTGTCTGGAATTCCTCCCAGAATTCCCTGGCTACTATTGGCACATACACTAGTGAGGCCCTCAATCACTGATTTTTCTTTTTTTTTTTTTCAGTTTCTGGCCGGGGCTGAGTGTTTGAACCTGCCTCCTCCAGCATCTGGGGCCAGTGCCCTACTCCTTTGAGCCACAGGTGCCACCCAAGCACTGATTTTTGAAATAGAAAATGTGATTAAATCTACTGGACCATCTTCTCAGAAACAAAGTGTGAATATATACATGCAAGAAAAATCTGCCACTAATGTGAAGAGGTTTGTGGTTCATGGAAGCTTGACCTAGCTTGAAAACATTCTCCGGTGGGAGAAAGAGTGACCCCGGGTAATAGCCTACTCCACGCATTGCTGGATCCTGATGCAGAGGAGGACCTTGTGTGTTTCCAAGGCTGTAGTTTCAATTATTGATATATTTGTTTTTAATAAAGCTCAATAAAATGTATTATCTCAGCATCTCCCTAGGATATTATTTTATAATTCGCTGCATCGGGCTTCTTAATTTTTTTATGCCCCAGAAGAGTAGAGAAAAGCCATTTATTAGCAGAGAGAAAATTAGACAGATAACTGCCTTCCGGGAGGTTCCGTCGGCCCATCTTCTTTAATTACTGCTGCGTAACCACGCCTGACCTCTGTTCTCCCCCTGTGGTTGTATCTTCCCAGGGCTGGCACTGTGGCCAGAGGTTTCCAGACATTCCATTGTTATTATCCAAAAGAAACATTCTCATTACTGTGCCTAACTCGGGACACGGAATAGTGAAAAAAATTCAGAAAGAAAGACATCTGAGAGCTATTCAGTTCTTTTAAATGTTTGCTTTGCAAACTTTTTAGTGGCCCGTTTGCAGACACGGCATCTACCTAGGTGACAGGAATTCAAGACAAATAAGTGAGTTTCTGAGTGGCAGGGCCTGACCGGTGTCTGCGGAGGAGCTGTGGGATGTGCCTCAGAGGGAGGGGGGCTCCGGCAATTCAGTGTCCTATAATTGTCTTGAGGTTGTCACTTGGGCTGTTTACTCAGAATCCTTTGAAAAGCAAAGCATTATTGCATTTCAGATTTCATGATATTTCCAAAAGTAGCGCATAGGTTCCCCTGCGCCCTGGGCTCACACGTCAGGAATTTTTTGCTCACTTTGGGTTGAATGCTTCTCAGGTTGTAGCTGAGTGAGCGCTGCCTGAGGAAGGCACCCGGGCGCTGGGAGGCAGGTGGCGGCCATGCCCTGCACGTCGCTGAGTGACGCCCTCTAACACAGGCCACTCCCAATTCTCTATGTGGTTCTCTATGAAGTGGCCATTGCTGTTGGTGTCACAGTCACTCACATGACCAAACTCCTCGGCCTTGGGCTGTACATAGGAATTTCAGCTTCAAGCCCTTTCTCTGATTAATCACACCCCCGTCTGGTCTCCCCTGGCACTTCACCTGTGTCTACTGTGGCAGCAGTCATGGTGTCTGGATTATTTCCACCTTTTACAAAGCAGCCACCCTCCCCTGCCGGCACTGACACTGCCCAGAGCGGGCACTAACTTATCTGTGTCTGTACGAGGTATTTTCAGAGCGGGTACGTGCCCTGGCCCCAGTCTATGTCCTAACCAAAAGTTTATTGAAAACGTAAATGAATGAATGAAACATAAATGAGTTACTGTGGCTCAAAAGCACACCTAGCATGTGTGTGTTCCTCACATTTTAGGGGTGGGGACACTGATTAGGACGGTTCACTCTTCCATGATTTGCTGACACATGACATTAACACCTGTCTGACCTTCGGGGTCCCGCTCCTCACCAGGTATTTGAATTTCCTGCTTATTTATTTGAATGGTTTGATGAGGCGACCCTGCCATCCTCTCTCCCCACTCCCTCCCCAAGTTCACCAGGACCCCTGGAACCAGCTTTAAAGTCTTGCTGGGCAAACCTCAGACAGCACACTCAGCTGTTACCCGCTGACCTGAGGGACTCGAATGTCCTCAGCCAGGCCACAGAGGCTCCCACAAACCGCCACTGGGAACTCCTGCCCTCAGGTCCTGCACCCACAGCCCCTGTCTGTCTCTGCAGTGAGTTTCAAGTGCAGTCACCTCTCAGCCCCTCAGAAAGAGAGTCCCGCTGGATGACGAAGCAGATTCTGGTCCCTAAAGGAAGCTTTCCCATGCAAACACCTTCTGCATGGTGTGGCTGGAGCAGCTGCCCCATCGCTGCACACAAGCCCTAGGGCCTGCCAGTGACCCCTGCCTGGGCTTGCGGACCGCAGGTTCTGATCCTCCCGCTGACTCGCGCCAACGCCCTCGAGTATGTGTGGGGCGCTACACACTCTGAGCGAGGCAGGCCTCAATCCACACCCCAAGAACTTCCAGTCCAGGGAGAAGAAACAGATGGGGGGGCCAGTAGTGATGTGTGTCCAGGGGGACAGCCGGGCTGAGTCAGAGACACCAGCATGCTCAGGGCCGACTGGCCAGCAGGCTGGGCACCGCCCTCAGCCGGCCGGTCGGGCTTTGTGGAAAGGTGGGTTTTAAGCTCCGTGGGCAGCTGACTGGAGGTTTTTCCTGGATGGTTCTTTGCAGACCCTCAGGAAGTAGAAGGACACGGCAGGGACCACTGAGACTAGAACTCCCCAGGCTGGCATTTTATGGAACTGAGGAGATGTGTGGGAAGCTGAAGGAGAAGCAGGAGGCAGAACCACACCACTCTGGGAAGTGCCTGTGAAGAGCTGGCTCTAGCCTCGCCTGGTGGGCTACACCCCGAAGAAATTCAGGACTCACCTCTGACGGCAGAAAAGCCAGACCAGAGGGGTGCAATGGCTACTCCGGCAAGGTTAGGCCCAGGCCACCTGGCTGGCTTCCTCCCCAAAGTGGAGGAGCCTCAGGCCCACCTCTGAGCAGCCAGGAGGCCGCAGAGCTGGGTTTCCTCCCAGGCCCAGATAGAATGTCCTCTGTGTACCCTACAAGTGTGGCCTTCCAGAATGAAACATCAGCTGGGGCGCAGTGGCTCACACCTGACATCCCAGCACTGTGGGGAGCTGAGGTGGGAAGGAAAATCACTAGAGGCCAAGAGTTTGAGAACTGCCTGGTCAATATAATGAGACCCTTTCCCATAGAAAACATTAAAAATTAGCTGGGCATGGGGGCTTAAACCTGTAATCCCAGCCACTTGAAATGCTGAGGTGGGAGAATCGCCTGGGCCCAGGAGTTTGGGGTTACGGTGAGCTGTGATCAGCTCACTGTGCTCTAAAAGAAAAGAAATGCCCATACCCAGCAGCCTAGGACCCTGGGGTCATGTCTTCAGCCTCTGGCCTGATTTGGGGGTAAATTGGTTTCAAAGAAACAATAAATGTGTAAATTTAACAAATGAACTTTTAGCAAATGAGACATTCTAGAAAGCAATCATCCAGGGGGCGGGTTTTGGTGGCCTTCTCACTTCTAAACTGGTAGCCAAAGCCAGTGGCCAGGTGGGCAGTACCCATCTTCTCCGTTCCAGCCAGAATAATCACTTCAATGTGACAACTGCTGGGAACAACAGAGAACGGCTGTCAGAGAGGAGCATCCAGGGAGGGCTCTGCAGCCCTCACTCTCAGGGAACAGAAATCAGGGCAGGGACGGAGATGGGGCTCTGAGGAGCCAGGGAGTCCTCACTCACTGCAGGAGTTGATCAGAGGAGGGGACGTCCCTCTGGAAACCTCCAGGAAGTGGGACAGTGCTCGTGGTAAAGGACGCTGACATCGTACCCTGTGCCAGGCACTTTACTCATTTGCTCCTTAACCCTCACCACAGACCTTGAGCTGGAAGCTATTAGGACCACCCTGTGAGCAAGGGGGAAACCAAGGCACGAGGATACAGGGACTTCCTGGGGTCCTGCAGCTGTACGGGCTGGATCTGGGCTCACACCAGGAATGGGCTGCAAAGCCCAAGCTGGTCTTCAATCCCTGGTGCATCCCGGCCTCTGTGCTGTCCCATGGACACAGCTCAGGTATGGAAGCCCAGGGCCACTGCAATAAGAGGGAATGGAGAGAGGGGTGCCCTTTGGCTAGACAACAGGTCCTGCACGTGGTGTCCCAACCACAGAAGAGGAGGCAGAATCACGCCCCAGCCCAGCCACCCAGCCTCCAAGGTGGTGCAGGCAGGGGCTGGAGGCCAAGGTCAAACTGGACCTTGTCAATCTCTCCTGCATTCCTGTGACTCAGACCAAGGTGGTGCAGGCAGGGGCTGGAGGCCAAGGTCAAACTGGACCTTGTCAATCTCTCCTGCATTCCTGTGACTCAGACCAAGGTGGTGCAGGCAGGGTCTAGAGGCCAAGGTCAAACTGGACCTTGTCAATCTCTCCTGCATTGCTGTGACTCAGACCAAGGTGGTTCAGGCAGGGTCTAGAGGCCAAGGTCAAACTGGACCTTGTCAATCTCTCCTGCATTCCTGTGACTCAGGCCAAGGTGGTGCAGGCAGGGGCTGGAGGCCAAGGTCAAACTGGACCTTGTCAATCTCTCTTGCATTCCTGTGACTCAGACCAAGGTGGTGCAGGCAGGGGCTGGAGGCTAAGGTCAAACTGGACCTTGTCAATCTCTCTTGCATTCC